>JAKTPY010000050.1:0-64904 GCA_030556385.1 Nakaseomyces kungkrabaensis | reverse complement strand
AAAACAAAAAAAAAAAAGATTAAAAAAAAAAAAAAATAAAAAAAAAATATAAAAAAGGATAAAAAAAAAATTTTTAAAAAAAAAAAAAAAAAAAAATTAAAAAAAAATCAAACTAAAAAAAAAAAAAAAAAAAAAAAAAAAAAAAAAAAAAAAAAAAAAGAATTAAATATAAAACTGATTCATTCATAGATTCCTCAAAATTGTAGTATTTGTTACAAAAATAATAAAATGTATTTTTGTTTGGATTGTCCGTATAACGAAGATGGCAATGCCAAATGCGAATAATGAAACTCGTCTTCACTGAGGATTATCCGTAATAATGCTATCATATGTCATAATAGCACAGCCGTAAAGATTACTATCTTCCAAGAATTGTAATGTTATGTAATTTTTTGAATGAAAAGATATGCGCTCCTGATAATATTTGCACTTATGCAAGAAGGAGCCAACATAGTCTATATCGACAGATCTCTTACTAATATAGACTTCTGGGTTAACGAACTTACGAATGGCGTTCATTGCGGCAACAAGGTATATAGCGGCCCTGTTTATCAGCAGTTCTGTAATTTTTCTAATGATCATTATTTCTTCGTTTTCCCAATATTGTTCTAGGTTATTTCTTTTGTTTTTATCAAGGATATCGTTCACCAATTTCCCAGTAAACTCCACATCATCCAGACCATTTTTTGGTACCAGATTATAATATGCAATTATATTTTTAAGCAGCTGCGGTATCCACTTACCAGATGTTACAGATTCCAAAGGCATATCACTATCAATGTTTATATCAAAGTTGGACTGCTCAATGGCTTTTGATATAGATCCAAGGAAACCCAGTTCTGAGTTGATCAGCACTCTATCAGAAATTCGCTCAGAAAACTGCATTATTATATCCTTCTTGAACTGTGGTAGGTCTTCAAATTGTACTTCAAAACACGAGTTAACCCCTGTTCCAACAATTAGAGATATCTTATCATTATCGTCCTTTTCTAAGAATTTAGAGCTCATATGCACTGCTAGCGAATCGTTGATGACTTCCTTGATATCAAATGCAAAACGACCGCGATAGAGATCAGCAAAACGGTCAAAAGATTGCTTCAGAATATCCAGGATACTGATCCCTCTCACCTCTGGGCTCATCTTGAACCCCTTACCCATTGCAACTATTTCATTATTGGCGTTTAATGGAAAACTAAACGTGATTGCTACTTTCAGATCAATCACAGTATCGCTGCTAATGTGGTGAACCAACCGCATGCAAATCCACTCAACAATGACGTCAAAAAATCTAAAATCTACAGTTCGCGTGTCAAGCTCCATGTCATCCTTGAACTCCAGCTGACATGCCGGCATGGAAATCACCGCAAATTTGACCACACTACCACCAAAATCGATCGCCAGCAACTTCATAGGTGTGTTGCAGTCGGACCACATCCGGAAATCAATACTGGGAAACGGCAGCATGGCCTTCTGACAGTTCTTCAGCATATACTCAAGTTCATATTCAAAATCTTCAGTAATCGACCCAATAGACCTGTGAACCGCCAGCTGGCTCTTCACCTCCTCAATAATCTTCTCCGGATTGCAGATAGTCATTTTCTTCTATTTTTTCTACCTTTGTTTTGTTTGTAGCCTTTTTTTATTTTATTATTATCCGATTTCTTGGAAGAAGTGGCTTTTATCTTATTCCCCAGATATTTACGTATTTTCTGTTGTCTCCTTATTACTTTCAATAATAAATAAACTAATTTTTAAAAAAACTGTATGAATTTCGTGTCTAATAAATAGAAATAATCTTCCTTTTTCGCATCAGTGTTTTTTTATACTTCCTTGTTGTGCGGATAGCTTGCATGGGCCCCCTCCAAGAATGCCCCCCACAGAGCAAAAACACACAATTTTCTTCACAAAAATTAATAATAAAAAATAAAAATATGGGGAGTCCTCCCTACGGTCAGTTCTCTGGTTTTTGTTTCTTTCGTACAAAGCCTAATTAGGAAAGTAAGGAAATAAAATAGTAAATCTACTTTACCCGGCAAAATATACATAATTTATTTTTTCTGCCAATTTTTATTTGTATCGCTTCTACTTTACCGAATTAGGGTGTCACCATTGTCCTAATTAGGGTAAAAAATAACATTTAGGTTATTAGGTTGTAATAATACAATGGCGCTTATGTAATGCTTTTTTATTAATTAATTAATTATTTTTTTAGAGTTAGTACTTGCCTTCTGCTTACATCAGCAGTGAAAAATAAAAATAATTTGTAATAATAAACTTTTTAGAAAAACTCTATTTATGACACAAAAACATCTCAAGATAACTATATATAATGTCATAATTCTTTTATATTTTTTTAACAAAAAAAAAGGTGGCACAGTCTATATAAACATTATAACAATTATAAATTATCATATAACCCAGTATGCAAAATGATAGATTGTTAAGAAATAAAGTGGCTGTATATAAACTTATTGGGTTTTGCCAAGAGTATCGTGATGGAATACAGAAGTTCCACAAACACATGCTTCGATTATCGTCATTGTTTGACGAGATGACAAACGTCGTAGATCTTGAAGATATGGCTAAAAGTGGTGAGGAAAGTGGGAATGGTAGCGGAGACGAATTGTCTGCGCCACAGGTAGACTCGGCACTGACATTGGTAACAGTCATACCAGAAGATATGAAACATTACTGGGAAGATGCCGGAGTAGCGACCAGGAAGTTTCACTTCTACAAGAGATACGGGTTTCACTTAAAAAATTTGAGTAAAGAGAGTAGAATTATATCACATAAATTACAACACGAATTAAAGCATATATCTTTGAAGATTATTGTGCCACTAAAGATATTTGACAAACAATGCTCACATTTCCTAAAGCATTGTCCCTGTGGAGGTAAAAAAGTAAGTGCCTATGAGATTAAACAGGTAGATAAATTTATAGATCTTATTCCTCAGTTTTGGAATACATGGTTTCTATCTTTCTATTCTATATTTTACCGTATCCATTTCTTGCTTTATTTGCAAAGTAACCAGTTATTAATTCAAAAATTGAATACTACAGATATAGAAAAGAAAGAATTCAATATGGACTGGTTAACAAATAAATATGTGCAGGATACAAAGCCTGTATTTTCAAAACTTGAGAAATTATTTCATTTCCCTGATTAAGAAGATAGGCACCAAAACATTAATAATTCAAATCATCAAAAAAAACAAACAAATCAAACAACAGAAACATATAAATTTAGCAAACTACTTTCTTTTTATTGTGTAAATAGATATGAATGTTAATAAATATTAAACACCCAGTTTCTCCTGTGTTAGCCTTTCCACCGTCTTTTGAATTTCTTGGACGGATCTTTCTAACTCCGACTGTTTGAATTCCAAATGAGACTCTTTCATCTTTATCCACTTCTCAATTTTTCCAATCATTGTTGCTCCTTTGTATGAATCAACTACAACAGCTGAATCTTGCCACAAATATTGCTTCTATAGTTTGAAGGGTTAGTAATACTGCAAAAACAAAAAACGAAAGAAAAAAGAAAAAAAAATGAAACAACCTGTAATATACATACTCTACATAGCTTATCCAAATCATTTAGTAATCCATCTATATCATGCGTATATTGGTCCATAATCGAGGAGCTAATTTCGTAAAAGGCATCCCAATCTAATCTATTATTTAAGATCTCCTTATCATTCGACTCAGACTCTTTGACCTCGGCATAGTCTTCAATTATGTGGGTAATTTCGGTGATCTTTTGCAAAACCTCATTTTTCAAACAACGGTCTCTAATTGTAGCTTGATACTGTTCCTCGAGCCAAACACTAACCTTCTCACTTAACGCTGACATACTAAAGTACTTTGATCTGCTCCAATATTTATTATATGGTTTAATCAATGCTAGATTATCAAGTTACACATAAAAATAATTCTGTGCTTTCTCATGGTATCCGCAGAATCCAAGAAATTATTTTTTTTTTTAATTTCGGCGGCAAAAAATCAAATCAGAGTAGCAACGATGTCAGCAACTAAAAAAATATTCATTATAAATGCCAAGTGTGTAATAAGCAGATATCTATACTGCAACTACATGAAGAGCTGGAAAGTATACTATAATGACCAACTTCTTGAAGAAAATTTTAACCGCCAGCCCAAGTTTTCTGGAAGGAAAATCGCTTAAACTTTAACGCAATTGTTGCTGTATTTTTTTCTGAAGTCTGTGGTTTTGTGCTTAAAATATTGGAATATATAAATTAAATGTCATTATGTTCTCTATAAAAATTAGGGGCTTTCTTTTTTTTATTTTATTTTATCATTGTGAAGAATTTTGGAAACTCCGTTCCTGTAAAGAACTCCTAAAAATGCATAGTGGATGAAGGTTGTAGAACCTGTTGCTCGTTAATATCACTGTCAGTACTGGACCTTAGCGCAATACTCTGAAGTTCGTACTGCTCGTCCATAGCATATTCATCATCTTCGAAGGGATTTTGATGCAAGCGGTTATTTTTCATAGCTTTGGTGCTATTTAGTCTCGAGAGAGCATTGAGGCTACCACTTGATTTAACCTGCCTAGCCTCTCTGTATCTCGTAGATGCATTTGGAGAAGATCCTGAAAAAGATCTTTCATTCAAGTCCACTGTTTGATCATCATCGAAGGGATCGCTCGTTAAACGTTGCTTTTGGGTCCGAGTATCTAAGAACACACTTTTTCCTTCTTCTGGATAAGGCTCATAATTTTCTACAATACACCATTCCAGACCTGACCATACGAAACAAGAAATACTCACAAAGATAGCCAGCATCCAAAGGCATGAAAACCAAGTACCTCCAAGATGGTAAGAGAAACCGAAAGCCTGCAGTTCACTCTTAATTCTAGATTGGACCTTATAATTGAGCCATGCTAAACTGATAATGCTCGCCAGACCACAGATAAATACTGTAAAACTTAATAGGGATATGACATGAACCAAGGTACGCTCCATGAAAATATTGAGATGTCGTCCCTTAATAGAGTAATACCATATCGTCAACGCAGTAATAAGAATCTCTATTGCCAGGACCCCATAAAGAAGATTTGTTACCGTAATTTTCCTAAGTTTTAATACGTTAATATATTTAGAGTAAGAATCCGATAAGCCCATTTTTGAACCATCCTTTGAATAGGCGTAATCTAGAATAATACCGAGGCCCAAATTGGACAAAACTTCACGATAGTCAAAAAGGTAATCAGAACCAACGTTAATGCAACCACAAGTAATCGTGGAATTTCTTACCGTCATTGACTTACCGTCGACACCAATGAGTTCATCTGTTGTAAAGGTACAGTCACATCGACCATATAGGGACACAGTGATATACTGCGGTGCGTTTTTAACTTGAGTAGCTGTGTATTCTGTTAGAATCAGTAGTTCAGATGTCGTCAGCCCAACACCATTATTAATATTTGTCGATCCCGAAGTCTCCATGTTCGTTCGCAACACATCAAACAAACCCTGTGTGATATCAGCTGAAAATGTATCTAACTTTGACATATAGAGGCTTCTCGGGCTACTAAAAGGTCCTAACACAACGATAATGTTGAATATGACGATTAGCACAGATGAGATTAATCGCAACCATTGTACCAACATCTCCAGAGAGTTCAAATTGGTGAATGGCCGCAATATCAGCCTCATCACGCGCTCAAGCATCGCTAATCGATTTATCCCAAAGTCGTTGTTCACTCGTCACTTTCTTTTCTTTTGTGTTGCTATTAGCAAGCAATTAATAACCACCTTGTAGCCCAAATCGAATGTTATTTTTAAGTAATATCTTTTTCTCCTATCAATAAGCAGCCACACTAAAAACTGTTGATTGCATCCCACTTCACAGTCAGCTCTTATTTCCTATCACTTTTTTCCATTTGAAGTTTTTCGTGTGATCCAAAGTCAAAATTTCAAAGCCTAAAAAAAGATATTTAAATATTACCCTATGTGTTACAGTGGTAGCTATCTACGATATCGAATTAAAGGGTAATATAGAAAGAAAACAGATGTGGAGGTTAGATATACAAAGTGCACAACGATTTTTATCTACAATACAATAGTGTCATCAGTCAAAAATTACAATGGTCCCTGAAAAAGAATTCATAATAGGTCAATACGTCAGTTTTCTAAAATAAAACGCGGTCATCTGGGGGCACCTAACTAAAAAGAGGAATACTTACGTCCCTAAAGACATAACCTTAATCCAAAAAGGCATCTTGCGATGGAAATGTAAAATTAACAATTTTTTTTACTGAAAATATTTTTCTGCTGTCACTAGCCACCCCTTTCACCTATGTTCGTAACGCAACGAAGAGAAAGAGGATCGAAAATAATGAAATCTGTTTTCGAAATAGATGATACATAGGAAGAGTTATTGTTCCATAAACGTGCCGCACTCTAATCTCTATTTCTTTTATTAGTGCTCTGCTATTGAATCTTTTCTTTTTCGATTTTTTTTTTTTTCTCAATGAAAATCGAATAGAAATCAAAAGAAAAATAATAGCACTGGAATTCCCTAGACTATCTATTTTTGGTCCCTCGCATTATTAGCATAATTTATTTGGTTGGCGTTTTATATGCAAAGATTCCAAAACAAATACAGATGTAAACAAAGCATCTCGCGATTTATTGCATCTGTCCTTCTGTTTTTTCTTTTTGAACCAAAATGTCCTCAACTGATTGCTAGACCTTCCAAACTTCCTCTGAAATTAGATCGTATATTGTAATTAAAAGAAATGATGATTTAAGCACATTTTCTTTTTTAATTGCCTGCAAAAAAATGGTTCTAAGTAAGTGAGCGAAAGAAGAAAGTCAATTGATTGTTTTTTTTTCGGTTCTCATGAAACAGCCCACATTTAGCAACATGACCCTCGAATGTATTGGACTCTCACACTATTCACTACTTTTTACTACGAACAGGACCTTATTAACAATAAATAAGGATTAAATAGCAATAGAGAAAGTTCCTAGCTTCTTGCTCTAATTCACATTAAAAAAAAGAAAGGTGAATTAGAAAACAAATAACAAATACAAAAAGAGGGTGTTTTACAATCCTTTTTTATAAAATTGTGAATTTATTCTTTCTGGTGTATTAGAATGTTCACGAAGAAAATAAATAGCACATATATCAACAGCAAAGGAACAGTATAAGAAGAGTTAAAATAAGACTAGGCTATTTAAAAAATTCGAAAAAAAAATTAACGAAGAAAGAGTTTGGCATTGAAAATTATATCATATTGAGCATACTCAAATAATAAAGGGAGACATTATATTTGGTTTAAGCTAAATAACTAACGATAAAAATTCGCTTAATTAATTGCCAAAGCGAAACACGAGTGCAGTGAAAAATATAAAGATAAAAAAGAAAGAAAGCTAGATCAATAAAAAAATTTCGGAAATTTCGCACTGTTTTAAAAAACTTGGAAATTTTACATCTGTAATAGAGAAAAGCATATTCGGCAATTTTGATCTGAGGACAAAAGAAGCAAGAAAAAAACGATTACATCCCAGTTAAGCAGGATATCGTTGTATACACATCCATTCTCATCAACAATTCTAAATTTTCAAAACACTTGCAAGCAGATTAACTAAGTTAAGAAGCCATATACATCAAATAATATAAAAAAGAAAAAGAAAAATAATTTCCGGTTTATTCTCCCCGTTCGTCATCCTTTTCTTTTTTTTTTTTTTGATTTAATACAGATATAACATAAGGAAACATGGCTCAACAACCAAAAGATTTACAAGGTTGGCAGGTAAAAATTAAGGATCAAAATGGTAATATCATGGATGAAATGGATAAAAGAGTTCGAAGAAAAAGAAACGTATCAACAGATATTGTCATTCAAAGAGAAGAAGATCTACTTACTATTGGACGTGGTGACCATGTAGTTGCTTATGACGAAGCCTCTGAATCATTCTCCGTATATTTAATTCATGAGATTCGTCAAAACACCCTGAATCATACCCTAGAGATACTCTGTTTTACGTATCTGCGATGGTTTGAATTAGAACCTAAGGAATATTACAGAGAATTTGATCCTAGTCATGCAAATAAATCCAAAGACGAACTCTCTAAGAGATTTGTGGATGAGATAGACCAAGATGAGATTTATTTGACAGCAGAGATAACGCCTATATGGTTGAAAGATTTCATTGCTATTGCAAACGTTTATAATGAAAAAAGCTGGGATAAGGTGAAGGGTATGGTCGATAAGGATAAAAATTTTTTGGTTAGATATATTTGTGAACCTGTTGCAGAAAATTTTGTCTCAATTGATATAGAACAAGTAATGAAATGTATGAAAGAGGAACACCCGAGAAATTTTGAATGTTACATAAAAAATTTAACTGTTAACAAACCTAACCCAAACAAATATCGGAAAAAATTGAAATCGGAAAGCCAAGATCAAGATTTAAAAACTGGAACGAGTTTGAAACTACAGGAGCATTCCACTGTCTCTGAACCGGCAAAAAAATTATATGGCAAAAATCGAACTAGTAATAAAGTTAATTCAAATACCGAGGTACCTGCTAAGAAACTTCAAAGTTCCAAATCTAAAAGAAACGACGATTTGGTCGAGAATTCAAACAAAGGGAAACCTAGACATGCTCTGAGAAGAGATTCGAAGAGTAAGAACTTGACTGCAGTAGAAAACTCTCGATCTGATAATAAAATTGAAGTTGAAACTTTTAAAATCAAAAGTCAAAAAAATAGAACATCGAGGAGCCCAAGGGAGAGTCATTCGAAAGGGAAATCACCAGTAGAAAGTGGCAAACCCGAAGATCTCCCATTCAATCACTCTTCAAAGGGCATAAAAGGCAATGAATCAGTAAATACTGATAAAAGATCGGTTGAATCTACAATTAAAAATATTGAAAAAGTACCAAAGGAGAATGCTGATTCTGCAGTGATGAAAATCAAGGGGCCTCTTGATGATCTTGATTCCGATCTTGATTCCGATCTAGATAGTGATCAAAGCAGTAACCACAGCGACTATGAGACTGATTTCTTGAATACTTTGGGAACAGCTACGAAAAATTCGGAATTTGATGAAGATTCAAATAATTATGATCATATAAATAGTAAGGAAGAAAATTTAGATCAACCAATTGAGTGGAATAAATTTGGCACAGCAACTAATAGACTTACTAGCACGTCATCAGAATCCTCTAATTTAAAATCAAATGATGAAGAGAATATTGTATTCTATCGGAGAGGAAGAGAAATAACTTCGATTATGAAGTCCCCATATACTTCAGATGAGGATATTGATGACGTGAGAAATGAACCGCTACGAACCCATGATTCAAACATGTTTAATGGTGACGAGCAAAAGGAAGAAGCCAAACAAGTCTGTGACGAAATGTCTTCAAAAAATATTACATCGCAAGTAGAAGCTTCCATACCATCCAAAGAGACAGATATTTATAGCAGTTGCAATACTGAAAAGTCTATCAAGATATCTAATGATAACACTCCAGAAGCTCTTTCAGCAGAAATGATCAAAAGTAAGGGTAGCGAAGAAAGTTCCGAGCCCAAGAATGTTCTCTATGAAAACACCACGAACAGCCGAAAAGATGGAGATCTCCAAACTATTATTATCAACAACCGTGATATTTCAGTGGGTCAAATAAAAAATCATTTCGACAACAATACAGATAATATCATCAAAAAGCCAATCCAATTGAATCCGGAACAAAGTAAAACGAATAATGTCCAAAACACAACTTTAAACTCAGAGCCAAGTGTGACTAGTGTTCATAAAGCTGCATCTAATTGCAGTGTTAATCCAAAGGCCAATATTCCTAATACTATTAGTAGTAGTAGTACTACTACCACTGCTACTAATACTGAACTTATCCATAGCACCACTTCAAAAACAGATACAAAGCCAGTCGCAAACTTGAATTCAAACTTCATTTCAAACGCCGATCCAAAAGACATTCCCAACAATACCAAAAGCTCTGTAGTGAGTCTCATTTCAAATAATACCACTGCGTCTAATAATTCTCAAGCTAATATCACAACATCTATGTCAAATTTCGCTTCAAACTCAATACCAAGCTTTCTTCACAATACCATTCAGAATCCAGGATCAACTTATATTCAAAAGAATATGTCAAATTCTTCTCTAAGTAATGGTTATAATAGTGACACGGAAATGAGATACAAACATGAGGTTTCTCCACCTCTCAACAACCTCGAAATAACTAATAGAAATCATCTACTACAATCTAGATCGGAATCTAGAGATATTTTCAGAACTCCCAGTCAAGGTAACGATGTAAATACATTCCATACGACAACTGAAAGAGCAGGATCTCAATCAGATAAGACACTTGGAGATATTCATGTTGAGTCCCATGATGATGGAATAGATGGAAGTGATGTTTCGAAAAAGCAAATCAACTCTCAAGTAACTTTACTGTCAACAGCTCGAGATAATCAGTCACCAGGTCCCAGGTCAGTTCTTAAAAGTTCAAATAATGTTTTACTGAATAAATCAACAGGAAAAGCGAACTTTATTAGTAATGACCCAATTTATACAAATCAGAATCAATCTTATCTCAACCGTGACACTACAACCTATCCTGTGAATATTTCTTCTGCGATGTACCAATCCCCCGCCACAAATAAGAGAAGGGTGACGGGTGACGGAATATGTGAGAATATATCATATAAAAAGCTAAAACCTATTGTAGTTGTTCCAGGTAGGTTTCAAGCTTCAGGAATATTAGACGCGGCCAATAATAGTTCTCTCAATGATACTTTGAACAAAATAAGACAACGAAATAAAACAGAATTAGTGACTACATCAGATACATTGAACGATTATAATCACAACAATGATAAAACTAATAGAATAGCAGATTCAAAGATGTTTGCACATAAATTAAGGCATACTATGCTTTCGAAAGAAAAATCAAGTACACAACAAACTAATGGTGAAGAAACTGCTGCTAATATATTGAAAAGACTAGACGTTCTAAAAACCGATGCAATAATTCAAGTTATGGAACATCTGACAAAAAGGAAAAAAATTCTCGATAATATAAAAAGCATACAAGAAACTACCGAGAAAGAAAATTCTCAAGACAGTAGTTTATATCTATCTGTGGTTGCCAACCTTACAAATAGTGAAGAATTCGTACAACTGCGAAATATTATGGGAATATCATCACCTGCTCAAAACAGTAAAAGCATTTTTAATAGTTTATTGCGTTGTAGCAGCGATAAAGAAGTTGAAAAGCGTTTTAAACGTTTCGTCAACCAGGATGCATTAATATCTTCCAGAGCCGATGAGTTTATTATCATATATGGCTCATTATTCAAGGCAATAACTGGTGGCCGTTACAAATCACTATATTTAACAAGTGAGGATGATTATATTGCGAAATATATCCTAAACAAGTGTATTCACGACCTTTTTTTGGCTTCTAAACATGATGAGATCCCAAAATTCAAGTTAGCATATATCAGAAAGCATGAGAATGCGTTTTATGAAAATTTATGGAATAATATTGCTTCTGAAAGGTTATCTCGAAGAGACGCCATCGATGTACTAAATTCTTACTTTAAATCCACGGGCCCTAACAAAAGGTACCCAATATTAATTTATGTCGACAACGTTGAAGATTTCTTTAGTAGAAGCCAAACTGAATATAACCACTTAATCACGTGGTTCCTTGATCCAAGAAGTAAAATAACGTTAATTTGTAATGGCGGATGCACCAATTACGATGCCGACAGCACCATTAGGGACGTATTTTTGAATATTCCTTTTGTTAGGAAAGAATCTGAACATAAAGGAGACGAGCATGTTGTGCATAAAATTGTTAAGGATATCAATAAAAGATGTTTTCACTACAACCCTGTTTTAAATATTGCAATAATTTCTGAGTTTTTCAGACACTATGGGGACCAATGGAAGAAGATCAAATTCTCAATTACGGAAAGTGAAGTAAATATTGTTACTTCTTCCTTCCGTAAACTTCTTGTTCCAAGGGGAATAAGAAATGCACTCGAAGTTCACAAACTTATTACTCGGGTACTGAAAGACATGGCAAACTATTACCTGGATAGTCCAACCAAAGACAAAAGGCTAGAAGTAAAGGCAAATTATTTAATAACACAAAAAAGCATATTTACCAACGAAGATATCACTGAAATTCTCCAAGGTGCTATAATGACGAGTCTAAAAGAGCTTACATTCATCGACAAATTAGTTCTTCTTGCAATTCTAGATTCAAAAGTATCCACGGTATCTAATGTCGGTGGGAAAGGACTTATAGAATTAAGTTGCATCTACGACAAGTTGGTTGATATTTTAAACCAGGAGTGCAACAAGAATGTTATGATAAATAACCTTTTGATAAACTATACCACTATGAAACATAAAGATGATGCTCAGATGGCTATTAAGATATTTCTAAGTAGTCTGATGTGGCTAGACGTTTTAACAAGATTGTATCGTACAGGATTCATTACATTACACATGGATCCTGTAAACACCAACCATATCCAGATAAGAGTTGACGTTATATCAATTAGTACTGTGAAGGCTGCTATGAAGAAAGACAACACAATGAAATGGATACGATAAGAGAAACATTACCTCTAACTATTTATTTTTTTTCTTTTTTTTTTTTTATTTTTTTTTTTTAATTTTTTTATTTTTTTTTAATTTTTCTTTCACAATTATCTCAGTTAATATTCAATTCATCCTTGTATTAATCCTATATTATTTTACTTATCTTTTAATACTAAAATTTAACCACCTACATCATATAATTGGAGGTTCAATATGGTATGGATAAAATAGCATGGATATCTCTCTAAATTTACCCGACTTTTCATTAACATGACCACACGTGTTAAGTGATAAAATATCTTTTATTTTTGTGACTGTTGAAAATTTGGAACACCCGTACATACCATGTTACTTAAGATCAAATTTGAATTGATGAGAGTGGTTTATGGAAATAGTTTCCTAATATAGAAATATTACGTTAATGTGTAGTCTATCCCGTTTTTTCAAAAAAATTTAGTTTGGGTAAACCCATACACACATTCGCACAGACAAGGCGGGAGGATGGAGGGAAAAGTAGTAGCACTACCGAACTTGAGAGGAGATGCTCTTGTCTAGGCAGAGCATCCATCCTGCCTAGACAGCAAAAACTCATGTCCCCTGTTTGGGCAGATGTGTTTGTTCAACCAGGGGGGATTGCATTACACAGACAGAGGGTTAGGGGGGTGGTGGTGGACGTAGACTCAGAGGGTCAGGGCCCGCTTAGCAAGGTAGCCAACAACGCAGTAAGCCTGGCAGCAAAACATTGGGGGAGAAACTAACCCTGCCCCCAAATCCATTCTATGCCCTACGGTAATTTCTCTGTCAATGGAGGTGGCTCTACAGCCTGCTCTGTGTGGTTGTGCGACGTTGAAATTTTTTCTCTTTCTTCAGAGAAATTGCTGAAAATATTTCATTAAAACAGTTTCAACACCAATTAATCTTTGAATATTAGTTTTTTTTTCTGTTTGTTCAATTATTTCAAATTCAAGTCTCTTCTTTATTCTTATTTAGTTATAAGTGTTATCTATTTATTATTTTTTAACTTTCAGCTCGATAGAACTAAGACAATAGAACAACCATGGCTGTCGGTAAGAATAAGAGACTATCCAAGGGTAAGAAGGGTCTAAAGAAGAAGGTCGTTGACCCATTCACCAGAAAGGAATGGTACGATATCAAGGCTCCATCCACCTTCGAAAACAGAAACGTTGGTAAGACTCTAGTTAACAAGTCCACTGGTTTGAAGTCTGCCTCCGATGCCTTGAAGGGTAGAGTTGTCGAAGTTTGCTTGGCTGACTTGCAAGGTTCTGAAGACCACTCTTTCAGAAAGGTTAAGTTGAGAGTTGACGAAGTCCAAGGTAAGAACTTGTTGACCAACTTCCACGGTATGGACTTCACTACCGACAAGTTGAGATCCATGGTTAGAAAGTGGCAAACTTTGATTGAAGCCAATGTCACCGTTAAGACCTCTGACGAATACATCGTTAGAGTCTTCGCCATTGCCTTCACCAGAAAGCAATCTAACCAAGTCAAGAGAACTGCTTACGCTCAATCCTCTCACATCAGAGCTATCAGAAAGGTCATCTCTGACATCTTGACCAGAGAAGTCTCTAACTCTACCTTGGCTCAATTCACCTCCAAGTTGATCCCAGAAGTTATTAACAAGGAAATCGAAAACGCTACCAAGGACATCTTCCCATTGCAAAACGTCCACATCAGAAAGGTCAAGCTAATGAAGCAACCAAAGTTCGACTTGGGTTCTTTGATGGCCTTGCACGGTGAAGGTTCTGCCGAAGAGAAGGGTAAGAAGGTCTCTGGTTTCAAGGACGAGGTCTTGGAAACTGTGTAAATTATCTAATTTTATCACATTAAAAAAATAACTTAACATGAAACAAACATCATTTTTTTTACAAATAATTTAATAAAAAAAATAACCATACAAAAAATAAACAAAACCCATAATATTATATCACTTTATTAAAAAGTAGTTATTTACATTTTATTGTAGTAAATGAATTTTTAACATTTAAATTCAGATAACCTTCTTCAATTGAAGGTTGTGATCAAACGTAGTTATTAGATGGATAGTCTAAATTATGTTTTTTCCTACTTTTATTTGCATGAAATCAGAAGCTCGATCTAGACTTTTTACTCCCCATATACATATCCGATTAAGAATGAGCTTAATACATTTGATTTTGCCTCAACTAATACTTTCCTAAAATGTTTTTAGAATTAAGACATTAAGATATATTTACTTATCATTGGCTTCAATATAAATACTCAAACACGAACTCATGTGATTTACGTATAGAATAACAAATCAATTTAAAAAAAATGTTGAAATCCAGTTGCAATTTAAACAAAAAGGCCAAAATTTATCCTAGGATTAAGGGACCTTGAATATTGATTTGATATTATTTTTACATCATTTACCTAGAATAGGTACAATAATAGATAGCATACACTACCAATTTATTTGTTTCCTTTAAAAGATAAGGGAAAATGTCCTCGTTGGCTGAAAAGAAAGTGGTGCTTTTGGCATCGGTGTTCTGTTCTAGGGCCGATTTGAACTCCTTGAGAGCCCTACTTCCACATTTTATCGATCATAAGGCATTATTATACCAGTTAGTCCTAGTACTATGGCCTGAGTTAGAATCTCCGCAGACACTGGACTTTTTGTTTGATCATGGATCTTGGGCTAATACCTCAGATACCGTTGAGAAACTCGAGGATTGTATAATCAAGTGCTTTGAAACAGATCAATCACTGATCCCACTTGTAGAGACAAACCCGGATATAGTGGTGGAAAGGTACACTCAATTGATCAATTTCGTTAGCTCAATGCTTCCCGGATCCATGAAAATAGATCATGATATTGGTCACGAGTCAAATTGGATACGTGCAAGAGTGATGTTGTGTAACAATTACGACAGCAGTTTGATACTATTTTATCAACCATTATGGTCTAAACAACTGGATTTAAATGACGAATTTTACGATTGGGTTCGTGGTGTGCTAGAACCTTTAAATTATGCGCAAATCTCAGATGTAAAAATTGAAAAATTTATGGATATGAAATCTAAGGAAAGATTGGAAACATTATTACCAGGTGGTAAGTTAAAGACAGATGATCTATATTATTTCGAGAGGATAATATCCCCAATACTACTTTACTTCAAGGATACAGATCTACCTTATTTTATAAACCACTATGTCACCAAGGATGCATTTGATTTGAAGAGTAGGAATGATCTAGTAATTCTATCTGAATTATATGCCCATTGTAAAGACCAGAACTTAGCAAGTAAAATATTTGGTATCCTTTATGAAAGTAGTCATAACTATTTTGCATACTGCACTAGCATAGATGATGATGTAGTGCTACGGAAACTGTTATCTGATATCAATAATGAAGATTCTACAGTCTACTCCAATTTACTGGATTTGATACGTGAGATAGACGACAAGAAGCATTTCAATAGCTTTAAGGATCTGTTTCAAATTCAAGAAGGGTCTGAGGCACAGCAATTCAATCTGTTTACTATTTATTGCAGATCACTACAACTTGAAAAGGTAACAAAATTTGTATTAGAAAAGGATTTCTTGTTCAATAAGCTAGATGATCGCACTAAATTGGAAGTTATGATAGAATCACTTTTTGAAAGGGATGAATTCAGTAAGATTTCTGCATTATTAGACCAAGATCAAAATGACGAAGATAAGCAATTGCTTGTTAAGAATTTCTGGAAATTTTTTTACCAAAGCGAAAATATTAATGACAAATCATTCAACACTCTAACAGAAATATTAAATCTACTAAAATCTAAATTTCCATCAGATCAGGAGCTAAATCAATTATCGGAATTAACAACTGTTGTTAAAGAGCTGTCTAGATTTTCTATTAACTTACCGCCCCATGGATTTAAACCACACTATGTTGTTACATACAAGGAAAGAACAATGGACATAATTTCTAATATTCTTGAGTTGAATCCTAAGCTTTATAAACAACCCGAGAGAACTTTTAACATCTTAACTCAGTTAAATCATTGTTTTGAGAAGGAAACAAATGTTATATTAGAGACAAAGCTTCTGACATTACACATTGACCATGCTCTGGTAAACAGAGACTTCATGTTTGCATACAAATTGTGTAAGGATTGGTTTTCGCTAATCGACCCAAAAAATACTGACATATTGACCGATACTAGAAACCAGTGGCTAACAATCTTCCAAGTAGGAAAGTATATGGATCCTGAGTGGCCTGATGGAGAAATACCAGTCGAAATATTAATTCTACAGATGGAGCTATTGAGTGACCTTTTCCAATATGCACCAGCCGACCAAATAGAAATTATAGCCAATCAATGGTCTGCCTTAGAAATTGAATTGAGTATAAGGGATTTAGTTAATGATACTACTTCAGTTGGAACTATGAACTCCAACATGCAATTTATCCAAAATGGGTTGAATGAAGTTTCTCATACTATGGCAGCTTTCTTAGGTCACAGAAAATAGATATTAACAAGTAAATATCGGATGGTATTATTTTATAGCAGTAAATTTTTTAATATTTAATATCTTTATGGTTATTCTTTCAACATGAATAATCATATCATTTATGGTAATAGAATATTCACCAGTATTAATGAATAGTAATATACTTCCTTTTATTCATGTTATTTACACGTTTCAATTTATAAACTAATTAAGTTCTTTGTTTTTATACTGAAAAAATATACAAGATTTCTTTTTGCATGCCTTTCTGAGACTGACCATCATCCTGGTTGTAAGACTTAGTCAGAGTAGGAACATGACCCTCAGATAATGATAAGATAACAAAGGCGATGTAGAAAGAACTTTCAAACAGCTGCAGCTATCAGACGTTTCAGATAACCTCTAACTGTTGGCAATTCATCATATCTGGAAACCTTATTGTCACCTGCTCTTAAGTCCTTAATTGCATCACATGCTTCTTCAATTGCCGCCATATTGTTGTCCGCTGTAAATACAACAAATGCTTCACCAACGTCTGAGATAGGTGTGTCATTTTCTGAGTTGGAGAGAATTTCCTTTATCTTGTCACTACGCGACTCAAATCGTTGTAGTTTTAAGGAAGCAACAATCTTCAAACCCTCTACAAACTTTCTGTCCACCACGTTATCCTCAATGACTTCGTTTATACCAAATACAGCTTCTTGAAAACGAGTTAACATTTCAAATGCAAGTTCATCATCAGTAGCGTCAATTGATAGGAACTCTTGCTTGAATTCTTGCAAGAAGGAGTTCTGCAATTCTACATTATTTTCAAACGCATCTCTAGTTCTACGGAAACTCCAATCACGTTCGCTCAGAACATGTCTTATCCTCCACATTGTGGTCCTGATTTTCTCACTGATGTCCTCGTAGTCATTTCTGCTACTCTTGGCTGCATTCTTCACCAAATGATTCTCACGAGCTAAAATATTTCTCTCTTTCAAACATGTATACCACAAAGAATGCAGATCCTCAAAAGACTTCCTTCTCAATTCCGGAATGGTCCATGGCCTCGAGCTTGTATCGAGATCCTCCGGCCGCCTCATGAACTTCTTGTCAGCAAAGAACTGCCACAAAGGATGGTCATCCGGAACCACAATATTCGCAGTAGATGGAGGAATTGGCGCGGTAATACGCAAATTATTGGCATGATGTGTCTGTTGTGTAGGTAACCTGATCTGTTCTTTCGTTCTAGTCTCTGTATTCTTGGGCTTCGGTCTTGTATACCTCGTCCGAGCCAGCTGTACGCACCCAGAATGGAAACCTCTCTTGAACATCGCTTTTACTGCCAGTCACACTTTTCTGTACTCTTATTTGTTGGGCGTTCCTGTCCTTTTATTGAGTTTCAAGCTCGAAGTTCTTTTGATATATTCCCAATCCTAACGGGCGAGAATGAAAGAGAAGGGGGAAAAGTCTCTCTTTACGCTAACTCGAAGAAAAAAAAAAAATTGAAGAAAAAAAAATTGAAAATTGAACAGAAAGCTATTGAGAAATTGAGTGTTTTCAACAACAAAGACTGGGAAAAAGAAGGTCAATTACTCAAAGAATCTACTTGGACTACTGCTAATCTAATTAGTATTGAAAAAACTTATCAAAAACTGGCGAAAACGGACAATTATACGTGATTTAACCAAATAAAAATCCTGAAAAAAAAAAAAAAAAATAAATACTCAAGAAACAATGTCTCTAGATACTCCATTAGATCTTTTGAAACTGAATTTAGATGAACGTGTATATGTTAAGCTTCGTGGTGCTAGAGCTATGGAGGGTGTCCTTCAGGCATTTGACTCTCACTGTAACATTGTGTTAAGTGATGCCGTGGAAACTATATATGAGCTGGTAGATGGTGAACTAAAGAGTCGTGAACGTGCCTCGGAAATGATTTTTGTAAGAGGTGATTCCGTAACATTAATAACAGCCGTTTCTGATGAAGAATAGATGAAATAAAAAACTCACACAAGAACTAAACAAAGCAGAAGATAATAAAGTTAATCCAAATTTAATGCCCCCCCCTCACTACCACTGTGGCTTCCCGTTTTAATGCATTGCCAATAGGCCGTCTTTTTGTACTCTTTCAGAAAATGTATATATATCTCTATTAATTCGGTTGAACATTTTATAATTATAACATATTGCCATACAGGAAAGTAATCTTAACAAACACAACAAATATTATTACGTCATGCAACTGTTTCGAAAATCTCTATTTTTACAAATATAAAAGCAATAATTAATGATGAACATAGAAATGTATAACTATTATATTACAATTCTTTGTTATATTACGTATAAAAAGATACTAATATATTACTTACAGTTTTAATTGACAATTATTAATGTCCGCTAATAGGAGCCTCTGGTAGTTCCTTTAGAGCTTCTCTCATGGCTTGAACACCCTTTAGCAAATCTTCCTTGGAAATAACCAATGGTGGAGCTAGTCTGATGATGTGATCATGAGTTGGCTTGGCAAGAACACCTTTCTCCTTCATTAGCAAACATAGATCCCAGGCTGTACGACCGTTAGCTTTCTTAGAGTCGATAACAATAGCAGTCAATAGACCAACACCTCTAACCTCAGAAATCATACCATTAGACTCAGTCTTTAGTGTTTCTAATTCATCCTTCAAGACTTGACCTAATTCTGCAGCCCTTTCGACTAATTTCTCTTCCTTAATAACCTCTAGGGCAGCAATTGCAACTCTAGAAGACAATGGATTACCACCGTAGGTGGAGCCGTGGGAACCAGCTGTGAAACAGGACATGATTTCCCTTGAAGACAAAACGCAAGAGACTGGGACGACACCACCAGATATAGCCTTACCCAGTAAAACAACATCTGGCTTAACGCCTTCACTGTGTTCAAAGCATAAAAGCTTACCTGTTCTACCAATACCAGTTTGGATTTCATCACAAATAAACAAAGAATTGTACTTCTTACACAATTCTTGAACTTGCAACAAGTAGCCCTTTGGTGGAACAACAATACCAGCTTCACCTTGGATTGGTTCTAAAATAACAGCGGCGATCTTGTCACCATGGGATTTGAAGGCCTCTTCTAGATCTTCGATGTGACCGTATCTAATAGCATGACCCTTGCTTGGATGTTTGGCTGTTGTGTTAGTCAAAAATGGACCAAAATTCTTTCTGGAATCCTCTTCATCTGTAGACAAAGAGATGGCACCAAAGGTTCTACCATGGAAGTTTCCTTGTGCACCTAGAACAATGGCCTCATTCTCTGGAATCTTCTTAACTTCGTAACCCCATCTTCTAGCCAACTTCAAACCAGTTTCAACGGCCTCTGCACCAGTATTCATTGGCAAGACCGTTTCGTAGCCGAAAAACTCCGTGACATACTTGGCAAATAGAGCAAATACATCGTTGGAGAATGCTCTACTAGACAATGTCAATAGGGAAGCCTGATCAACCAAAGCCTTAATAATCTTTGGGTGACAGTGACCCTGGTTAACAGCAGAATAAGCACTCAAGAAATCCAGATACTCCTTTCCTTCTGGATCCCAGACGTGAGCACCAGAAGCCTTGTGGAAAACAACTGGAAGAGGATGGTAGTTGTGAGCAGAGTACTTTTCCTCCAACTCAACAGTTTCCTTAGAACTGATATTGTAGTTAATTTCAGACATTCTTATCTTGGGTTTCTTGTTCTTTTTGTTTTTTTATGTATTTTTCTTAAAACACTCTATGTTTCAAATAAATGGGAAAAATGAAAGATGGTAAAATTGTCTAGTTGATTTATTCCCACAACCTGTTTATATATCTTTTTTTTTTTTCTTTCTCTCCCGTTGCCCCTCCTATTGTGAAAACTTTTCCAACACTCTCCAACTTCAAGACGCTTATTACTTCCTTTAAAGTCATCATGATCCTACGCGCTAGCACCTTCCTATAGAGGAGTGTATTGTAAATTTTTTTTTTATTTATTATTTATTATTATTTTTACATTAGATGTATGAATAATTAAGAGTAAGAGTATGAATAATTAAGAGTAAGAGTAGGATAAGATTCCTTACAGCTACTTTTATTCATAACTTAATCATATGAGCATTGTAAGATATGGTGTACAAACAACCCGCTTCTTTATATTAGCAATTTTACCAAGAACACATAGGGATTTCCAATTTCATATAGAAGAAGGGCATTACTAACTTCATAAAGAAGAATAAATAAAGAAACAGTTAAATTCTCTTATTCTAGAAAGCTTATTTAACAAATCAATTATAAAAAAAAAAGTCAATTGCCTTTAAATGTTTGAAACATTTCATTTTAACCTTTAAAGGGTTTACCCCCCCCACCTTCCCCTCCCCGCAACCCGGACAATCAGAAAAGAAAAAAAATATCTAAGTCACGATTTATATCTTTTTTTACGGTATTCAAAGATAAGAAAAATTAAGATTAGATAAGAAATCACTGATAACGTAGGAGCAGCGTATTTTCACATGATATATTTATATACATTTATACGAACAAGGGGGGTGTCTGTCACATATCACTAGAAACGAAAAAAGTGTTGCTCAAAAATTTTTTTTCTTTTTTTTTTTTTTTTTTTTGGATGATTTTCGGTTTTGCTGGCTTTTTCATATTCTCTAACGAAGGTTTTCATTTTTTATTAAAAGTTGCTTTTTTTTTTTTTATTGTTATTATTGTTTTATATTATAAGTCATCTTTATTCTGGGTATTTAATCAACAAAAACAAAAACAAAAATATAACAACAATAACAATGGATACTAAAAGACAACAGACCCAGATGGGGTCTCAAACCCAAGAACAGTACGAGTGCCAAAACAGATTGAGTACTGTTGGTATGAGAATCAGACAGAAGATTGACCAAGGTTACTCCTACACTGGAGGTAATGTCTCTGGTATTTCTGGAGAAGTTCCAGTAAGAGACGTTGCTTCTACTATTGTGCCTCAATTCAGAACCCAAGTGCTATACGAGCAACAAAGAGTCCCAATGAACAGACCAGCACCAATGCTAGTCAACGAAAGAACCGAGTCTTCAAACCTGGACAGTTTCCAAGAAGAAATCTTGTCTAACGGTAAGAGAAGAGTCTTCTAATCTGTGTAACAGATTCCGAAGAAGTTGCAAGAGAAAGAGAGTGCAACTCAAAGATTCTCAAAAACATAAACAAACAAAAGAAAAAAATTCAAACTGTAACAATCTATATGTAACGATACCAATCACAAATAATAAAACAAAAAAAAGTAACTAATTTCTTTATTCCATTTTAAAAAATATAACTATCAAATATCAAAAGCAATTTGTTTTATGTATAGCTGCCCCCTCATATATGCTCCCCCCCCCCCTATATTTTTAACTTTCACTTTTTTTTGTGACTGCCCATGTATAGACGTTTGAATAGGCAATGGCGGTTACCAAATAGTATACTGGCAACACCCGGACATCCTCTTCTATTTCTCTTTTCTTTATATTTTGCAATTCAGCGGCTAATGCTGTTTTTTTACTTTTAACCGGAAATAGAAATGCTCAACTTTTGCTGATAGAATTAGCCGCCAATTAATTTATAAGGGGGGTGTTGCATGCATCTTTTACTTAGAAAGAACTGTACAATACGGACTACTATATATGAGCGGTTAAATATTTTGATCGAAGAGGAGATCCGAGAAATTCCCGCTCTCCCCCCTCCTCCCCAAACCCTTAATAAAAAAAAAAAAGGTATATAAAGGCAGAGATTTTCCCCCAAAGGAAATTTCTTCCTTTTACATCTCTTGCTTAGACTAACGTTTAATAAGAATTTTTGGTTACTAAATTTATAATTTATTTAATACGAACTACAATTTAATACGAAAATAACTATATCCTATATCATGTGTATTTGAGTCGGGTAAAATGAGGAGGGAGTGTAGGGGCGATGGAGTGTGTTTATGGGATGGGGAGTCAAGCAGACTTGCAGCTGCAGGGATATTACCCTGATGACTTGCTTTTCACATAAATGTACGCACGCAATCTCTCAACATTTTCTTCATTTTTTGCTAGCTGTATTTGTCACTGGCAGTGATAGTGTTTTCTTTTTTTCTCTTAAAATTCTCAAATCTTTTTCAGTTTATTTTTATAAGACAGATAATAGAAGGACTCACAAGGAAAAAAGGAAACGATAAAAAAAAAAAGGTCAAGTAAGAAAAAGAAATACGACTTTCAAGAAGTTTATAACGACAAGAATATTACATTAACTGATTTTCTTTTCTTCTGATAAACATTTTTCCTCTATCATCTCCTTTATTTCTTTTCATCTTTTATTCTTTTTTTTCATCTTAACCATTGAGTAGTTTTTTTCTAACTGAAATAAAAAAAGACACTCGAGTGGAATTGACGAAAGATAATAAAAATAAAAAACAAAAATAACACTACAAATATATTCAGAAAAGGGAAGAAATTGCAAGAATTAGCTAACTACTCTCTACCATACCAAAATCACAAAGAAAAACAACAACCAAGAAGAACAACGTACTATCACTCACATTAAATGGGTAATACGGATTCAAAGTTAAATTCCCTCTATAAAGAACATTTGTTCAAATTAGCAAAACCAGACGCAACCTCACTTGATAATACTGAAAATGGTGTAATACGACTTTTCAATTCACAATTCTCTACAGATGAACTTTTTGACATTTATAACAATGAACTAAAGTTTGTAAATAATAGTGAGAAGGTTGATGCGGCAGATGCTCTGAACATTCATGTAGGAGACCTAACTTCAATTGATGAGAACTTATTCACTGACTATTTTAACGATTTCCTTAGATTTGATCTTCAACGCTTCGAAAATTTTAATAATTTAATAACCAAAGATGAACTGAGAATTATATACAGAAACAATAGGGAGAACTATCTCAATCTCATGAGGTTTGTGATACTTAAGATAATCATTATTCCATCATTATTTTCAAACCTGAAAAGCACAACACAGTTAAATAAAAAACTTACACAATTATTGACTTGCATCAAGATATTAACAAAACTGGTTCCTATCTATTTTGAAGGTATTGCTGCAGGTGATAAAGATATATTATGGAACAATAATATGGAGGCACTATGTGGTGAACAACTGTCTATTGCAGAGACCATCATAGCTGCCCCAACCTCTCCTGTAAAGAACTCATTAGATAAATCAACGGATGATTTATCCACACCACTAATGACAAGGCCTTTGGGAGCAAAGCTCGTAGATGCCTGTCTAAAACTATTATTTATTGAGAATTTCACAGTTACAACTTATTTCGATACTTCCCAAAAGACTGGTGATGTTACGTTGATCTTGTGGGAAAACGGTATCAACACATATGAAACAGCCTATTATACACAATACCCACATTTAGATTCGAATAGATTACAGATCATCAATTTACTATTGGCCCTTGTATCCAGCGATCTCTACCATCCAAGTGAGATACAGGATATTTCCAATGTAGATGCAGACATCTTTGGGAACAAATTCCTTGAATACATTCGTTATGAGGCCAAAGAACACAACATTATTTGTCTAACTGCGTCAATTATTAATTTATTTTGTCGACATGCCTCTTATTATAAACAGGAGACAACAAACCCTTATAAACTTATATTACAGGATAATCAAAGAGAGCAAATAAGTACCAGTGAAAGACAAAGAAATGAAAATTCGTCAGGTAATAATAATACAAATAATCAGATGTTTCCCGAATTGAGATCCAAACTTGTCCTGTCATCTATACAATTTTTGAATATCGTCATGACAAAAGGAGGAAATACAGGCCAAAAAGTGGACACTCGTATTAATGCTGTATTAGGATACCTCTCAACTCTGCAACGTGAATTCGACTTGAAGTTGGTTTTAACCTCTATAATAAGAATATTTAAACTACCTATTGATGCAGCAATTGATGAAGAGTCAAATCTGTTTACCTTCTCATCAGCATCTCCAAGGAAGAAAAGCAGTTCCACACATAGCCGAAATTCCTCTGTTTCAGATATGAAAAGGACAAATTCAAACTCTTCGAATCTATCAAGGATGGACGCGTCCTATAACTCTCCAGTCAGCACATCCCATGCTGATAACAATGGAAGCTCAAATTCACTACCCCCAATACCCCCATTACTATGCCAAAGTTTAGTTCTATTGGTTAATTTAATGAAAACAAACAAGCTCATGAAAAATCAATTTGCAGATAAGTTTGCCAGCAAATTTATTGTCTTCGCCATATATTACCTAAAGTACTACAATAACAATCCTGATTATGCGATGACTCTCTTACCACTACTCAACACAATCTCACTATATTTAACCTCAAAACCTCTAGTGCTTCTAAAGATGCTTGATACGTTCAACCCAAATTATTACACCAACAAACTACCAAATACATTCAAACTTTCATCTGGAAATATTAACAACATAACCTATAGGGATTTTTCCGTAATCCAACTTACAAACATTGCAAATGCAGATATAAAAAACAATGTTCAACCAAATCCAATCATATTCGAACTCTTATTTAACCTTATCCCGGTGGATCCCCAATGTTTAAATTCTAACAATGAGAACAGTAATGAGGAATTAACGTTACTTTCGAGAAAAAAGTCTGTTACTTCAACGAGCGCATTAAATAAAAGTACAGAAAAGTTGAGTTATAATGCTTCTTTAGCAGTCTTACAGCTAATTTCCAAGATTGGAAATAAGACATACTTGACTACATATTCCAACCCCCGCTTCACATCATTAATATCATCCACTCCACCTTACCTTGTTTCTCCAGGTTTCAAATTGGACTTACTGGCAATTCTGCTTAGAAGTCTATGCATTTACATTGTCTTTAATTTTGAAGAGGCACTAAATTTGATTTTCGCATTAGCAAGACATAAGAATGTTATTCTACAACTGGCTGAGAATATATCTACCATCTCTCGTGCTGTTAAGCCAGGCTCAAATAATTTCCAAGGACAAAATAGGAAATTAAATATCAAGGATTACTATAGGTTGGAAGAACTATCTTACAATAGTATTAATTTTGGGAGAAGTAGATATGGCTGTGATCCAACTAGGAGATCATCTTCTCCGTTCGGAAATAAAACTTATTCAACTTCTAGTCCAGATTTGGACGCCGATGAATTGAACACTTCAGCTTATCTGGTACTCAACAAACCTGTTGCAAGAGAACACTCTATGGATGACTTGCAATCATTGTCTTCAATGAGAAAAACGTCTGAAACAAACCAAGACTATGATTATAAAGATGAAGGGGAGAAAACATACGAAATATTTGAATACGTCGATGTTACAAGCGATCCAATTATAGCGTTGTCAGAGGAGGATATGTATTTTGAATTACGTCCAAAATGGCCCTTAGGAATAACCATTAAATCTAAGGTAAAGGAAACATCAGAAAAAGAGTTATCGAAAGCTTGGGCTGGACGCGATTCAGTTATTCTTTTGACAAAATTGGTTAAATTACTACTATATGAATTTCCTGAAATCGGAACTATTAAAAATACTGAATATTATTCATTGGTTGAACGAATTTCCAATTCTAAAAGTAAAATCGATGCAATGATTAATGAGAATATACCTCCGTATTTGAAAAATTCCCACGCAAGTGCAAAGAAAAAGCTTTTTGTTGATGACGAATCGAATTTTGTCAACTACTGGTTGTATATTATATGCTGGGCAGATATTTTTGACACTCATTCGAACCCTTACACTAAGATTACAAATGATATAAGTAAAACAGAAGAACTTATTGATAATACTGGAACTTCAATGATAGAACCGTCATCCCCAACTCTAGAAAGATGGAATTCCAACAATTCAAATCTTTCACGTACAAACAGTAACAGTAGTTCATTGATGGGATACCTATCATCATCAATGAACAACAACACAGCTGACCAAGGTTCTCGAAATAATGACAATAACCAAAGATTGACGAATGCAAAGAAGAACAATGCTAATCAAAACAACAACGCTGGCTCATTTTCGCTATTTAAATTTTCTTGGACTGGCTTCAATAAGAACAATAACGAATATGACGTCATAAAGGAAGAAGATGATAAAGATGATCTTCATACACTAGCAAGAAAAAACGGGAAGTCTGCTAGAGAAAATTCCACACATGCTAACTATGTTAGTGCTTTAGATCCGTCAATTTTAAAGTCCAGTATTTGGTCCGGCACTGAAATAAAGCTCTTTAAAATAGAGGCTGAAGAAAAGGAAGAGTTCTCCTTGTTTGACATGACTTCCACATTTTTCAAGAAATTGAAGTTCAACAATTCTTCAACCATAAATAATACGTGGGATGCAAGCGCTTACACAGGATCTGCACCCTTATCTACCGTGCCCTTTGCTGCACGTAATCCAATGTTTTGATGTAAATGCTGAATCTATTCATTTTACATGGGTTCCATATCAGGATTCTTAATCGGACATCATTTTTAACTATTATATTTCTGCTTCTTAATTTATTTAACTGTTAAGACTTTATATAAATAGATAATACCAAATATAATACTAGAAGTTAATAAAGCACCCCATATGAGAGTCGTTTCAATTCAAGGAGATGTCAACAAAAAAAAAATAAAAAAAAATTAGAAAATAATAATAGCAATTACAACAATAATAATAAATGATAGCTATTTTTATCGCAGCAATGTAGCTATTTTAGCAACAGGCACATGGGATGTAAGGTATCTTATTGTATTCCAGTTACAACATATTTCTATTATACAACTTATGTTACGTATTTCATTAAATCAATAGCACCTTGTTCAAAAGAGCTTCCATCTTTTTACGGTGTTTCAAATGCCAACTTTATCAATACCTCTTCTTGCCTTTCTTTTGAACCAGTTCAAAACCATCGTCATCTACTACTGGTTCTGCTTTGTTGTTGCCCTCATCCATCTCTACATCAACCTCTTCATATTGATATTGTGTGTCGTCTTCATCTTCGTCGTCATCATCATCTTCTGAAGAATCATCATCATCTGCAGTAACTTTAATAACTCTTTGAGGTTTGTTTTTCTCTCTATCTTGCCATTCCAGGTACAATTTTTCCACCGGTTGGTAGTTACCAACTGCACAGGCATTATATATATCAATGATACCAGATGCAATAGGTAGTGCAGAATCATCTTCAACGTTTGTGTCAAACTCATCAACCATGGCATAAAGAAGTGTTTCTTCAATCAAAGCGACATCTACTAGCTTTTCTGTCTTGAATAAGTCAACGACAATACCTGTTATCCAATCTCTTTTCTCTGCGGAGTCAGCACCACCCCATTGGTTTTCCACAGCAATATCCAAAGCATCCCATTTATACACCATCATGGAACAGCCTAGTTCAAATCTTGCTTGCTGCTTTTCGTCATTGAATAGCAAGTTGGTTCTTCCTTGTGGAGCTTCGACATAGGCAGATTCATCAAACTCCATTATTCCTGTTACTGTTATTTTTTTTAATTTGTCGATTTCTTGAATAGTTGTGTTTTCTTTTTTTGAGAAAGACAATGTACTGGTATCCTTAACAGTTTAATAACCCTTTAAAATCCTTACAGCTCATCGCAATGAAATTTGTGAAAAAAAAATTTTTTTTGTTGCAATTTTTCACCTCGAGGAGGAAAAACAAAAAAAAAAAATTTCCAGGAAAAAAAGAAAGAAAAAAAGAACGAGAAAAACGTAAATCATTTTTAAAGCGAAGAAAATAACGCAGGTAACTAACAGAGCGTTGCCACAGGGTTTTATAAGAACTTTTACATGAAGAATGTTGAAAGTCCGACTGTCAAAAAAAGTTTCTTTCTTTTTTTTAATTTTTTTTTTTTGTGGGTTCAAATTTTGTTTTCTTGCGAGAAGCGAAGGAGGTGGAGGGTTTTCCCTAAACCAGGGGAAGTCAAATTTAAGGGTAATCCAGATCGTAATGATTTCCAAGTAGAGACAGTCTATACACCAAACTTTATTCTATTTTTATTTGTTAGGTTTTCTCTGGTACAAGAATATTGATTACTTTAGTACAGGCACAAGCAGTGTTATCTTTTGAACAAAAGGACTAACAAAAAAAAAAACCTTAATAAAATTGGCCGTTTTTATTTCTTTCTTTCTTTCTTCCTCCTTTTAATAAATGGCTTCCACATTAGATGATATATTGACGCAGATTGCAGATAGGACTAAACTGCTAGAGACAATTAGTGGGTCTCATAGAAGAGCACTCATGAATCCAGAATATAACGATGATTTAGATACCATACGGGAACAAATATCAGATACGCTGGATGAACTGTGCTCACTAAATGATAGTTTGATATCGTATAATGGACCTATTAGATCGGAAATGTCAACATTAAGTAAAACTAAAGATAAACTGAAACAAATAAATTTTCATGAGTTAGAGCTTCTAAGAGATCAAGAGAAATGGGAAAACTTTGAAACAGGTGGTTTGCAAAGTACTACAGACACTGATAAAGCTGCACCAGAAGAGGACCAGAAGCATATTACTATAAGCACTAATTACCGGAAAGGTTTAGATGAGTATCTTAATATGGTTGGTGCTGAAAACACATCCTTGACTGAGCAATCACAAGATAGAGATAACAACAACCAAAAAATGATTATAGAAAACTTCCAAAATGAATACAATTTGCTATGTAGAACATTAGCTACCAGTGATAATGAAATTAGTAAATTAGAAACTATACTTAACGAATTAAAAAAGGATAATACTTTCTTGCGCAAAGAAATGAAATCAAGACAAAATAAAGTGAAAAATCATAAAATGGATATAAACCTCCAACTAAGACAACTCGCTAATGAAAGAAACGAACTATTAGATATATGTGGATACATCGTGGAATCGTCACCAAGTGCAACTAGAACTCTTATCGACAGTTTAATACGTCTTTCAGTAAACAAACCTGATATTGAATCTATAATAGAAGAAAAAGTTGCTGAATATGCAAAAATATTTGAGTTTATCGATATCAAAACGGATACTCTAGAGCATATGCTACAACAATACAAATCGCGTCAATCAGAATGGAAAGAAATGAAACGGAGCTGGGATGAAAACATGAAATTTACATCTCAGCTAGAAAATGAACTAAGACAACAGATACAGTCGGCCTCTGAGGTTGGTCTCGAAATAAAACCTGAACAAATATCTTCTCAGATATTAATAAAAATCTCCCAGATGGAAGAGCTTTTAAGTGTGGGAGGAACGAATAGTCTAATAAATCCATTAATCAATGATGAGATAGAATCATTACGAATTGCACTATCTGAGCTTGGTTTTGATGAAAAAAAAGATACTATTAACCTTCATACAAAGCCTAATATTCCCAATCCATCTCTGAAAATGATTAGCAAGTCACCCCCTAAAACAGGATTTTCTGAAACAAATGTTAAATTTCAGAATGTCCAAATTTCAGCTAAGAAAAGAGATTGAGTTTAGTTGATTTAGTCAAATATATTGGTCTTTACTTCATCTTTCTAATAAAATTCCTTAACTCGTTTTATTTCTTTAGTTTTAGTTTTAGGTTTTAGGAAATTTACTTGCCAAAATATAAATTGCGAAATATTAATCTGAAATGCCTAATGAATACGTTTTTTTTTATGAACAACATAGATAAATTTGGCTCATCTATGCAATGCTGTAAATACATAATATATAAGAGATTATGCAAGGACTAAATAATAGTCACCGGAAATGTAATTATGGAATCATCTCAATCTTCTCTGAAAAACTGATGTGACGATTTCTTTTCTTTTCTTTTTTTGTTTTCTCACTACTGTTTTTACTTTTATCTTTAATATAAGGAACATTAGCGCTTCCCTTCTCTTTGTTTACCGTTTTCGGCGTAGAGTTGGCGCCAAATATAGATGATTTTTTCTTTGTCCCTGAATGGTTTTCATCTGAAGGTTGTGGTTTGATTTTTTTAATCTTTTTCTTTTCGATGAACGGGCTTTTAGAGACTTCTTCGGCCCTTCTTTTGACTGGTTTCTTCTTAACTGGAGCAAATGCTGTAGATGGATCATAATCATCTTCTGGATCCGAATGATGCTTGATATCTTTGACCTCTTCTTTAGAAACACTTGGTTTGTGTTGACCCGACTCAATCTGCTCATTTTTCTGCACTTGATCAGGTATTGATTGTGGGCCTACAGACTTATATTTCCTTAACATTTCCTGAGCTTGTCTATTATTCGGATTCAAAAATCCGGTACAAGCAGCTTCGTAACATCCTCTGTCTACAGCATTTTGAATTAAGTCTGACCACAGTTTGCTCTTTCTTAAAGATTTTTGATGACCCAAGATCCAAATACTTGTTTTTGCTCTGGTTAAGGCGACATTCATACGACGAAAATCCTTCAAAAAACCAACACCGCTATTATGTGAACCATCTGCTCTAACACATGAAAGAATGATAATTTCCTTTTCTTGTCCCTGAAAACCATCGATTGTATTAAAATCTATGGATTTAGTAATAGAACCACCAAAAAATTTGGTGAATTCCTTCCTCATTTTCTGTACTTGTTCCTTATAAGGGGAAATAATTCCAATCTTCGCGGTAAAATCGATCTTTCTATCATATAATCTGAATAAATTATCTATCATCTCAATGGCTACGTCAATTTCTTCTTTATTTGTATATGACATAGTCCTCATATTCTGTATCTGCTTACCACCAATGATATCAAAAAATCGATATGGTTTGAATGGTTCTTGGTCATGCCACAGCCGCTTGTTTATCACGGCCATATCAGGACCATCCATCAAACGTTTTTGATAAAACTCAGCTGATGGAAACTTACTAATATCTGGGTGCATACGATATTGCACATCCAACAAATATGGGGACGAGTTCTTTTCCATTCTAACAAAAAGTGACTGGTTATATTTGAAATTACTTGCTGCACCAGAAAGCACTGTGGGAGGCAACTGATTTGGATCACCAACCATAATACATCTTTTACCTCCGTATCTTAATGGAATGATAGCTGACAATTCTGTACATTGACAAGCTTCATCAACAATAACTGTTTCAAATCTTATCCCAAGAGTTGCTAAAACATCATGAGCTGAACCAGATAATGTTGAGCAGATGATATCACTTGATGCTAAGATACGTGCTTGCGCGTTTCTTCTATCTAACGCACGGTTTCTATAGTTGATTGCATTCTGTTCTCTCATCTCGTCCTTTTCCCGTCCTAATTGATTAATTTCCTTCGTTAACTCTCTGATTTTCATCTGCAACTTTGCTATATCATTTGTCGATAAAGTACTTTCTGGTGAGCCATTCTCGGAGTCTAATTTATCTCTAAGTTGTCTTCTTTCAGTCAATAGACCCTGGAATTTCCTTTCCAGATCAGGATTGCTGACAAATTCGTAATTTTTTTCGTTGTCAATCATTTCTTCCAAAATAACATCCTTCAACGATGCATTTACCACATCAGTCCTTCCCAACCGTACCACATTTGGTTTCACCATGTTATGTTTTGTTTTGATACCATCTTTCAAACGAAGACAAATTTCATCAACAGCAGCATTACTTGGAGCACAAATTAAAATTTTGGGCTTCTTTAATAATTGCTCAATAGAAGCAGATTTTTTTTCAATTGGTGTATTTATTGAGGATGATGGTACTTCATTTCTTAGCGACATAAAGTAGCCCACTATGCCCAGAATGGTCTTAGTTTTACCAGTACCAGGAGGACCTTGAATAAGCGAAAAGCCACTACTAATAACTGTATTAACAATAGCATCAGCCTGTGATTTATTCAAGAAATACTCATCCTGGACCTTTGAAACTTGTTCTTGGAATATATTCTTAGGGGGTGACAGCTTCGCAGAAAGAATCTGGTCAACAAGATCATAATATTCTAAAGCTTCCAAAGTAGAATACTCTCTTTCAATAGTGGTCATTTGCATAACTTTAACTGCGTGTATTTCTGCTCTATGAGTCAAAAATTTAGCAAAAGAATGACTTCTATGGATTCTTAATGACATATCGACATTTCCACCCTTAGTATTTTTCAAAGTTTTTATTTTTGCTAAACATGTTTGAGGCGCAGCCTTAAAGTCTTCACTCGTTAGCCTTTGACCTGGTCTAATATTAGAAAAGTCAGCAAGAACAATTAAATCAGATTCCGATATACTGCTTTCTTGAAGCATTTTCTTGTTGATAGAGGCATATATTTCATAAAAATCGGAGATGGTGGTACGATTACCTACAACAATTGAAAATGGTTTATTATCATCTCTATCTCGAGCCGCACACATACCTTGCCAAGATTCTAATAACAGAAGAGGTTTCATAATATTTTTGTACTCTTGTACAGATTTGAATTCATCTTTGATATCTGTATATTTCTCAATTGTATTGTCATCTGGGAATTCATGAGATCTTGTATAATCCCATTGCAATACTTGGGAGTACAAAGGATTCAAATCTACAGTCAATCTCTTTCTCATATACTCCTCTTCCATTTTTGCTCTTTCAGCTGCACTATTGATTTTAATAGTTTTACCTGATATATCCACTGTTTCAATACCCTTTCCCTTATTTTTGGCTGTAGCAAATAATTCTCTAGCACTTTCAATATCAATATCACTTTCGTCACTACTACTATCATCTTCAACAGATTTGGATTTATGTGTTGTCTTGGTATTAAATACCGATGTACTAGGTGGGTGTATTACTCTGTTATTCAGCAGCTGTCTTCTTGCTATTTCCATTTTAGATAATGGTTTAGATGGAACTTTTGTTTGCAATGATACCGAGGTAGTAGGCTTGAAAGATCCAAATGAGGTAATTTTAGGCTGTGCTTTAGCTTTGATGCTGCTTGATCCCAAAGCCTTTTTCTGCAAGTATTCAAGTCTAGCTTCTGCAGGTGTCTTGTGAGATGTATCCTCATCAGGAATAACAATAGGTTGCTGTTTTGCACGTTCCTTTTCCCGATGGTATGCTTCAGCTTCTTCTACAATTTTATTTGTAATATCGCTATTAAATGACCTAGCTCTATTCAAAATTTCGTTTGATTGTTGAGTAGTTAGTTTATTAGAGAATTTCTTGTATTTTGAACCATACTTAGCCATCATCTCCACAATTTCGTTACTGAATTCCATTTTTCGCTCTTGAGCCAAATCTGTAGTGTTAGTGATCAAGGATACACATGATTCTAATAACGAATCATCACTTAAACGAAGCCAGTATAACATATTCTTAAATGCCTTCAAGACATCTTGAAATAAGTCTACTGGTTTATTCAGTATATCTTTAAACTCACGGTAAGAAGATACCAACGTTTTACTTAAATCTAAGGTGTCTTTAGTAAAGTTCTCCAGATCCGAATAGTTATATTTAGTTGCCCATTTTAATGTACATTGATATATCGAATCCAAGAATGACCAGACCAATTGCCAGAAATTCATCATTTCGGTATCTGTTTCTGTCGATCTATGCGAATCATATCTAGACAACACACCATTTGTTGGGTCAACAAATGCACTAATAATATCCATAAGAACTTTGATTGTCCTCGGACAAGGCTCAAAATATTCACATTTTATAAGTCGGGATAAAATATGGTTGATGGATTTCAAATGAGGAGCAACATTTGTTCCAAATAAAGATTGAATACCCTCCAATCTACCATCGACATCAAATGTGTTATATAGGATATTGGTAGCACTTTGATATAACTTTTCATTTGAGCTGAAAACACAAGCCCAAAAACCCTGTAATGCAGATTTGTCGTTCAAAATATCAATAAGCTGTTTTGGTAATAGATCATTCAAACTTTCAATGAATCCGTTAACGGAGCTCCAAACAGATTCCACCATAGCATTGTGCTTCGCTGTGTTTAACTTTGATTTTGTTACCAGCACAATACCATCTATATTCTTTAGTGAGGAAAGGAGCAGTTTTGCCAATAAAGGTCCATTTTTAAATGAATTGAATTGAATTTGCTTAATGATATTATCGAGGAGAGTTAATGATAGAGGGAAGTCATTAACCAATGTTCCATAGTAAAGTTTATAGGTTCTTTGGCAAAGAGTCAGTAGATCAAAATCTATCGAGGTTGTGAGTACCATCATAGTAGATGTAGATACAGAAACAATAGCAGTTCCTAGACCTGGATAAAAATTATCTGGATCAGATATTGATTTTAATAGAACATTCTGAATCAATGGATTATCTAACAATAACCTCGAATCAACCTTTGTTAAAAGAATATTTTCAAAATCCTCTTTAGTGTATAGTTTTTGTCTTTCCAATTCAGAAATCGTTAACACGGAAGATAGTAACGTACAAGAAGAAGTTACTAAACAAGCTTTGGAGACCGATTGCAAACTATTTTGATTTGCAACAATTTTTAAAAATGAGATAGAAACTTTCTTAACCATTTGAATTCTTTTAGATGGTGAAAGTGAGTTATAAAATGGTAATGTCCATGACAATAAATCAGTGATAGAACCGGAAAATGAAAAAATCAGCCCATCTTTATTATCTATAATAGGTTCTTTTTGCAATTTCATTAATTTCATCGAAAAGAAATCAGGCTCAAATATGGTATCGAGTACATTATGGAACGTATTTGGCTCAATTTTCTTCCAGAAGTCATCTTTATACTTCTCTAAAAACAATCTTAACGCTCTAAGCAAAAAATCAAGTGGCTTATCCTGATATGGTTTCATGAGATGGTTACACCATAATTTAAACAATGATTCAATAGGATATTTGAATGAACGTCGTAGAGACTCAATATCCTTAGGTATATCAAAATATTCTTCAAATATATCTTTCTCGAATAGAGAAAAAATTGGAATCAATCTCGACCAAAACTGGGAAATAATAACCTCATTCCAATTTCCTGGATTTTGTAGGAATATGATATGTGTTTGGATTTCATCAATAACATCCGCTCCAATGTCTGATTTATTGTAGGTTGTATTTGTTGTATAAAGGGTTTTCAGCAGTTTTTTGGCCCAAGCATTTTGTTCGACATCACCCTCACACCAACAAAATATAACACCTGCTAATAATAAATTTATCCCCTTTTCAGAACCTATTTCTAGGATTGAATTATGTGCGTTTTGAACAACTTTAAAGCCTTGATCGAATAATGTTCGAAATGATTTATCCATACGCATCATATTTGGATCAGTCATACATTCATAAAATGCATTATTTGTCTTTATTTCTACTACGGATCCTATAGGCTTCTGGCTTAGTTCTTGTAACGTGTCTCTAATAGCTGCTACTCTCCAGTTACAGATCAAATTATTAAACTTAGCGACGTGTTCATGTGGAACATTTCTCTGAATAGCAAAATGCCTTAACATACGGCATTTACCTCTAGCAAACGCCAATATACATTTATCACAACTAGTTAGGACAGGGTTAAAGCGCGACTTTAACCATTCAATAGTGGATTTATCATTGAACGAAAATATCGTTAAACAAAATACAGCTATAGGTTCAAGCCTGCTGTCACAGAATAAATGATAACCACCTAATTCTGTCAAAAAATGTAGAACATCACCCAGTAGTTTCGATTCCGATATTCCTGTGTTGCTACCGTTATAAACTTTCTCAATTAACGGTACAAACTTACGTGCCTTTTCTATAATCTGTGGATTATCAATACCACCGCCTAAGTTATTATTCATACTATTTTCGTTTTCTTTTGTCTCTTGATCTTGTGTTTTAGATTGGATCTTTAGTTCAATCAATTTGTAATTCCTTTATGATTTTTAACAGTGATGATTTCAAAAAAAAGGTTTTCTCTTCTATATCTTTCTCATCAAAACTCTTTCTTTGATACCAAATCAAACCTTATTACCGGCTCACTATGATCTGTTTAAAATAGTTTTTTGGAGCTTTCCCTTTTGTATCTGTTTAGTTTGGGGGAGTTTATATAAGTGATACTTCAAAAAAAAAAGTTTATTAAAAAAATAAAAATGAAAAAAAGCAATAATGAAATAGAATAGATAGAGATTTAAAGGTGTAAGATTATTAGTTATTTATCTGTTTTGATCAGAGTACAAAAATGTAGTTTAAAATGAAATTGAAATCTAAGAACAACTAAAAAATTTATAAGCTCATCGCGTTTTTGAAAAAAAAAAAAAAAAAAAAAAGGAAGAAAAATATTACAGGCCTCTTTATTGAAGCAAACACCAAAAATTTAGTAAAGTTGGATCATTTTATTCACTATTATTTAAACATACTCTTCTATGATACATATAGAGTCAATTCTTCTTTCAGTTATTCAAAGTTTCTTATGTAGCGTTACAGAATTTATTGATAGGGAAAGTGACTTATTTCTTGAGTAAAGACTCTATCTTTTGTTCCAAAGCTGATAGACGTTCGTCTTTCTCTAGGTTAGATTTTGTCAATTTATCCACAACTTCGTTAAGTTGTAATACTAAGTCAGACAACTTCTCAACAGACTGTTTCAATCCAAGAGACTTTGCCTTTCCTGGTGTAGAGACTTCTTCCTTCAAAGAAGGCACTGGCGTAGTTTCCTTCTTTGGCTCCTCCTTCTTTGGCTCCTCCTTCTTTGGCTCCTCCTTCTTTGGCTCCTCCTTCTTTGGCTCCTCCTTCTTTGGTTCCTCCTTCTTTGGTTCCACCTTCTTTGATTCTTCCTTCTTTGGTTCTTCCTTCTTTGGTTCTTCCTTCTTTGGTTCCACCTTCTTTGGTTCCTCCTTCTTTGACTCGTCCTTCTTAATATTGACATCTACATTAATATCCTTCTCAGAGTTTACTTTGACAGGAATAGGCTTCTCGTCCTCATCATCCCAACCAGAGGTATCTTTAGATGGGTCCTCTGCGGCATTAACTTCATCTAGATCAGAAGATTTTTGAAGAAGTTTGTTGATAGAAGAATCTGTTGCCAAAGTCTCATGTGCAGCATCTTTCTTCTTTGGCTCATCAACTTTTGTATCTTCAACTTTTTGTGACTCTTTCTTAACTGGTGTCTCTTTCTTTTCAATCTTAACAATCGGTTCAGGTGTATGTGTTGGGGTCGCCTCGGCCTTTTGGGATTCATGTAGTTCCGGTTCAGCACCATCGAAAACAGTTCTTAGACTGACCAGAATTGGGCCATTTGTAGACTTCCCCCCTATCCATTCATCTGCAGTCAATGCAGGCTTTGAGGATGGTGCATCTGGATAAATATCCTCTTGGAATTCCTCGGATCGTCTTGGAACATAGAAAGAGACCGGCTCGATACGTTGGTCACCAACTGTCTTAAAACACTTCATGACCTCATTCTCCTTGATGTTGACCATCCGTTTTGGTGCTACAGCAAATCCTCTTTGGGCTTCGATGGACTGAAATTCAGAAAGTTCATACAATTCATCATTTTGGAACTCATAGTAACGAATATTACCATCACCTTTACCAGCAAGGTACAGGATTTTGTTACCATCATCATAAAATGGCATTAGGATACCAGAAGATTGATCAACTGTATAGAATCCACCAAGATCACCCTTTTCCAAGTTGAAAGCATCCCAGATACCAATTTGACGGTCACTTAGCTTAGAAAACCCGGTAGTTGCTAGTCTTTCAGAGTTACCTAACCACACGACTCTTTGATTCTTAGCACCAGCATGTGCTGGGCCCTCACTTACAACTTTTTCTTCTCTGATATTCCAAACTCTCAATTTTTTATCACGAGAAACAGTAGCTAAGAAAGTACCATCATAGGAGAAGGACATGGAGGTAACCATATCTGGATGCTTCAAAGTAAACTTAGCTTCACCAGCTTCAACATCCCAGATTCTTACGGTGTAATCCAAAGAGGAAGATGCAAGAACATCCTTTGCTGTTGGATGGAAAAGAACATGTCCAACTTTTCTCGAGTGACCGGTCAAAAATTTTGTTGGCTTAATGTCCTTAGGAGAACCGTCAGCGTCTGGATACTTCATGATAGAATAGTCCTCCGGAATATCCCAAATACCGATCTTACCATCATCAGAACCAGATGCAATTCTATTGTCGTTGTAGGGATCAAAATCTGTATCTAAGACTTGAGCAGTGTGTCCCCTAAACAAAGGTACTTGATCTGGCAGCTTACCAGGCTCGCTAATTGGCACAACAGCAAAAGCACCACCACCAGAAGAGTTCCAGTTTACAGAGATAAACTTACCATTGGTCTTGATAAGGTTAGAATCCCAAGCGTTATTGGTTACTCTTACATTTTCGTATTGCAATTCCTTCTTGGCTGCTTGGCCAAAAACATGTCTATATTTCGAAGCACGCACAAATTTTCCGCTCATTTTTTCCCTTTATCAATTTCGTATCGCAAATAAAATGCCAATTGAGTGTCGATCCAGTGCCGTACTACAATTAAAGTGCCTTTAAAATAACACATAATTCAGATATAGCTACATTCACAAACTTGTGTGTTGTTAATCTTCTCGTTGTTTATTTTTGCCAAAATCAAAAAAAAGGGCGATCACACCGTATGATATGATAATATACATTATGTGCACTAAATGAATAAAAAATGCAATAATGATGTCTATTTTGTGTGTGTATATATACTGTTATATGAGTTTCAGTACAAGTTTGATTATAAGTGCTGCTGTGTGTTACTGAAAAGCATGATCTTACCCTTTTTCTTCTTCTTCTGGGACTTCTCCTGCTGCATCTTTGCCAAGAGCATCTGTTCAAACTCTTTACTCTCCTGAGTAGCTTTCTCGTCTTCTGTTATTTGTATAGATGTGCCCCATATAGTCTTCTCGTTATATTTGTTCATTTTTTGCTCTTCTTTCTCCTTATGCAGTTGCTGTGGTGTAGGTAAGGAGGTCAAAGTAAGGTCAGATTTATTAACTTGCGCCTCCCACAATGGATACTCGGAATTCTCCCTTCTATAGAACTCCTGTTGTTCCCTCTCTAATCTTTCTTCGTAGCTTTTCTTCTCCTTTTCTTCTCGTTGTTTCTTAATCATAAGACTTCTACGCCTCTGTTTTAGTTCCGAGGCAAACTTGGCATATATATCCTTCTCAATGAACGGGACAGACCTCCAGTCAAGATCGAGAAGCGCAATCTCAGTACCAATTGGCAAGTGACCAATGTACTTATAACGGCGGATTAATGACTCAGTAACCTGTGTACCGTAATGAACGTTTTCAACTTTTACGGTCAACTCATTTGGACATTTGTAATAACCTTCAAATATACTCAAAAGGATTTTAATGTCTAATGGACTCAGGAAAAATTTAGTAGGGGATTTAAAGTATGTTTGGTAGAAAAAATAGGCATTAGAGTCATCGTATTTATTTGTGTCAGAAATCTTTAAAACATTTTTGAAATCATTAACCAATTTGTTTTCAAGAGAACCATCACTCTGCTCTAAAAGGGAAGAAATCTTTTCGTGTATGTTTTCAAGTGCCATTTTAACATATTTCCCACTGTCATTGTATAATGCTTTATCTATCTCATATTGGTTTTCAATTGCATTGATATCATCCTGATATAACTTCAAGGCAAAATCAGCTCCACATTTCATAATGTGGGAATACTCCGAAATCTCCCTTAAATTGACCGAAGGGAAATCACCAACTCTTTTTGGGTCTAGGCCCATAGAAACTGGTAGTGCTAATAAAGAGTCATGCGGTTTACACATCAGTTTCAAAGTCGTTTCCTTACCAGGAACAGGTATCGATTCATCCATGTCGCACGGAATTTCCTTGCCAATATCGTAATCCTCTTCAAATAGAACATCCTTCGTATTATGAGGTCTTACTATACTACCACACAAAGGACATTCTTTGAATTTTTTTTTCTGTTTTACACCAGTATCTGGATTTTTCACTGTTTCTTCCACTTCAAAGAAATTTATCAAACAACTAGAGCAGAATATATGGCCACAAGTTACCATTCGAGGCGCAATAGGATTTTCATTCAAACATATGGGGCAATTTTGACCCTTTGGTACAATCACGCGCACAATTTTGTCCTTATCCACCAATTTATTAGGATCATTACCCAACTCTTTATAATCGAAACGGTCATCAACCAGAAGCCTGTAGTTGACATTTATGAATGAATCACCATGTAAATGTTTGTAAGTGTCTTTTTTATTTCGATTGTTCCTTCTTGGCGCATTGTTAAGCTCTCTTTCTACTTCAGGTAACTGAAAATCCAGTAAATGGTTGATAGAAACCTGCGTCTTCTTACCTCTCATCTTGAAATTACCATTATTTAACTCTTGCTCAATGGATGCATCAAATCGCTCCTGCTTATCAACTTGATACCTGTTATTCCAGTCATACCCATGGCTGCCACCATTGTTCCTACCGTTACTTTTACCTCTTCCACGTTCAGATTTACGTCCTGTATCAGTTCTTCTTCCATTACCTCTCTTACTGCCACTGCCTGAACCGGCCTTCTTATTGTGCTCACTCATAATGCCCTGAAAGTATTATAGAAACAACTGGAAGAGTTAATGTTAAAAGAAATATGGCAATTAACCTCCTCTTTGGATTCACTTGTTCCTCGGGATCTCTTCTTAAGTTTATATCCAAAAAACCCTAACTACTCCCAAAAAATGCATCAAACGTATCAACACCTGATTTCATGTGTCAGATACCGTGAACTGGTTGGGTGACTATCCTTTGGGTCCTTCGGGTTCTTTCGAGTGTTTTCCCTCTTTTTATTTAGATATTCCAATTTATAATGTGTTGTGTGTGTGTGTCAGGCAAGGCCTTCGGAACGCTCTACCCACGTTCTGTAACTCAAATTAACTAAAAATATCACGGAGTACTAAAAGTATCATGTGTCATGTTTTATATTTAAAATTATTTTATATTTAATAATTAGAATATAGAATAACTGTCTCCTAATCTGTGCATTCAGTCTCCTCCAATGGCAGACAATTGTCCATCTGGGAGAACCATCTGGCGAACCTTTGAACGATGTATGGCATGCCAACCAAAAGCTCGGCGAAGTAAGAATACGATGGTGCCCTTATAGCACCTCTCGTGCCTTTATTACAGTATTTGACAATATCTCTGGCAAGTGCTTTAGGTGTTACAATTGGTGCCCAGAATGTTCTTGGTGGATTAAAACCTCCAAACATACTAGTACCCATTTGTCCCGGAAGTACGAGCAACCCACGGACGTTATCGAGACCTTGCTGTTGGAGGTCATTGCTCATGGAATTATGTATGACGGTTACAGCAGCTTTACTCGCTGCATAGCTGGCTACCTTTGATGGTGCCAAGATTCCAAGGACACTTGAAATAGTAACAAAGTAACATTGTCTACCCTCGCGTGGCTTATAAGAAGGAGTTAGCTTCTGTAGTATCTTGGCTGCTGACCACGTATTGATACTAAACACTCTTTCCATTTCCTTCAGGGATGCATCCTTGAACCACGAATATTTGGAACGAATACCAGCATTGCAAATGATTAAATTGATTTGTTCTCTGTAGGTATCATTGATTGTTTGCAAGACTTTGTCTAATTGTTTTGAATCCCCTAGATCACATTTATAGTTAACCACTTGTGATTCATGCTGCCACGAATCAATGTCGACATCGATATTTATAACAGTCACATTATCGTATTTTCTTATAAGTTCCTCTATAATACATCTACCAAGCCCATTACTGCCTCCAGTGATAACGACTTTGGGACTTCGAAGCTGTTCTAGGGTCCTCCAACAGTAAGAACCTCTGCTTCTGTACCAACTATTCAAAGCAATAAAAAAATTTATCGCTAGCGTCCATACCCCTAAAACTATCAAGTACCAACTATCTATTTGTCTACAATAAAAAAATAACAGATTATTGATATGACTATAAAACAAGCCCTCCTTATTTCAAGCATTTAATCAAAAGTGTTAGTAGTTGAATTTATCTTTATCAGAAAGAAAAACATCAATGGTAATTTTCATATTACGTACTTATAAAGCCATAACGCAGGCAGTACAGGGTAGCGAATAAGCGGAATTCCAAAGATATTAATCAATGAATCAATATTAGCCAGTGCCATGACCTTAATTTCTCGAGGAATTCCCTTGTAACTATTGAAAAAACGGACTTTAAGCTATTATCATGCAGATATTTAAGTATGATGTTTTTAAGTGCCATGGTTTCTTAATTTTTTTTTTCTTTTCTTTTTTTTTAAAGAATTTATCTCAAAATTTGTACGTTAAGTGCCAGCATTCAGGGTCCTATTGATTTATAGATATTTACCAAGCATAATTTCCATTTTATTGCACCATATATAATCTGTCTAGTATATATTCACAATTTAACTATAAAATATCGCTTGATGGCAGGCATGAAAATATCAATTGCCTATTTGGGATATTTGGGTGACTAGAAGTTACCATTGGATGGTCGCAGGTGTCACTGCTCAATAGACTTATCTTCTTGCTGTTGATGATCTGGACAGGTGTTAAGTCATTCAGGTTTATATCATCTGTTGTTAGATTGAAAATTAAAATCAAATTGTCACCTATTAGGAACAAAAATCCGTTATCATAAGAAGCACCTGTACAATAGAAGTCCAATATCAGGATATCTGTTTTCCAGTTTAGGATCAGACCAACATTATTAATTTTCACAATCGCTTCATCATATATTAAGATGTAGCCACTACCACTTAACAGCTTGAAAGCAGTGACAGGTTTAGTCTTACCAGTAGCAATGTCTTTCTTCACATCGATAATCATTGACAAGCTGGCGTCCTCCTCCTTTGAGGACGAAGATGAGCCAAACCTAGACGAGTTCAAGTGTGGATGTTTCAGGAATGATAACATATCTTTGTCGTTGTAAAATAATGGTAGCGAAATACCGTCCTCGTTAAAGGTATCGTTGTACAAGATCACACTCTTCTTGGTGCACACAATGAAGCTCTTTTTGAATATGACTACATCATATACTTCAGGTAATATAAAACCTTTACCACTTGTTGGCAGGAGAAATTTCTTGTAGACTTTAAAACATTTGAAGGTGTTCATTATGGAGTGGAACTCCGGGGTAGCTACAACAATTTTACCATTCCGTTCGTAGAACAACTGTCTAGAATTACCAAAGTCATCAGCAAACTTGAAAAATCCCACTTTGTCCTTTAAAACTATACCAACAATACAGTTGGCAGTTAGATACTTTACAGGATCGTAATAGGCTGCAAGAATACTAGTGATACTAAAATAGCATAGTTTCTGACCGTCTAGTGCAAATAAAAGACCAAGTTTCGGAACCACTTGTAGTTTTTTAACAGCATTATTCTGTAAAACTCTTACAAAGCTCTTCTTTGAATCATTCTTCTGTCTTATGTACACACCCCTATTAGTAGCAATAATAATAAAACTGGCCTCCTCGTACTCCAAATTGGTAGAACAATAAATATTAGCTGGACCATGGTCTAAATCAGGTCTATTAATGTTGTTAGCATAGTTTTTCAATGCAATATCAATTTCAGACCCATCAGGTGCTACAGGCAAGTTTATTGGTGCGTTCTTATCTTCATATGAAAACTCAGAACTGACAATGTCAACGTTGAACGCAATTCTATTAAATTCTCTATTAAGATTTTGAAAACACTTCTTAAAAGCAGTCATCCAAGAGTCCCAGACCATATGATTGGAGACATAAAAGGTAAACGAATCATTAGTGGCAGTATTTCTTATCTTGAAAGCATATTCAGTAGAGTTTGGGATGTAGTTAGAAATACCTGTTTGCTTATGTTCAGTGTTTTTAATCACAGATTTATTACTATTATTATAACTAGAATTTTCATCATTCGATTCTGTGAGATTTTGTGAAAGAGGTCTAGTATCAGATTGAAGAGAGTTTCTTGGTGACGCTTCGGGCTTTCTTTTCATTTCTAGACTCAGATATTCGACTGGAATTGGTCTCTCTAAAAGTTTATATTTTTTTGATGAGCCTTTTACTACTACTTCTGTGATTAAGAAGAAGTTGTCTAACAATGCAATGAAAACTTGATAAGGTTCCAACCAACGTTCACTTTTTTTTAACACAATACCACTATTAATCATAATTCGAATTGGATCTGTTAAACCCAAAGCCAGCTTATCACCCTTTGATGCCTTATCATTCGATCCAATATTGATATAGCCAGCTGTATTTCCTCTACTGCTACTACTGTAAACTAATTGTCTAGAAAACCTAACCAATTTACGACGGTCAATTGCTAACCCATGCGCTTGATCAACATTTGCACTCAATTGAGAGATTTCTTTAATTGCAGTAGACAACAATTCATAGTCTTCATTTGATGGGTCAGTATTCTTTAAAATCGAGTTTAGCGTTACTGGCATGTTCTGTAATGACTTAAAATATCCACCAAAAAATATGACATCGTGGTACATTTTTGATCTCGTAATTTCTGGATAATTATCAATTTCACGAAGCCATGTCCCAAATGGTGTGTTATGGTCTTTCTCCCAAGTTATTATTTCATGCACGGTTGCCATTGAAGTTGAATATTTTAAGTAAGCATCTCGTGCTTCATGGCACCATTTTAAGTATATTTTACCTATCCCATCAATAAACTTACCCTTTGTTTTGATCTTCCAAAAAATTGGTTTCAGGATATATTCTTTATGAATTTCAATAAGAGGTTGAAAAATGTCAAATGCTAGTGATGCAAAGTTGGGCTCATCTGGTAGCAGAGACTCGTCATAATTCTTACCATAAATTTCGATTGCTGCATTAGCCATACTAAGTGATCTTTCTTCCAAAATGATGAGGTCAAATATAAAACTTTGTCTTTGAATTTCTTTTGGGTTTATTTCTGCTAACTCCTCTGCCGATAATTTCCAATAATCAGTCCATAGTCCTACTGATTTATTTATAATTTCAGAAACCTTAATTTCTTCTCTACCTTCATTAGATAATCTATTACAGCATGTGGTTGAATAACAAATGGTGGAAGAATCATTAGAACCAAACGCATTATCAACAAAGGAATAACATGGTAATAATTCGGTGAATATACCAGTGATACTTAGACCAGCTACTATCACTGCTATTTCTTGTTTTTCTTCTAATTCAAATCTTAGAGCGCCTTCGGTAATAAGAGATGACATGATCTTATCTACATTGGAGTCAATTAGTTCTTGCTCAAAGTTTTTAGGAGACTGAAATTCCAATAGTAACTGAACAATTTGAAAAAAATCTAATTTCTCGAAAATGTACTCATTGAACCATTCGAAATAAACTTTTAATAACCATTCATAAATATCCGATAATCTATATATACTGTAACATTGGTACAATTTATGTTCATCAATCAACTCAATCGAAAAAATCTGTGTCGGGGCCGTTATGCTTGGAACGTATTCCAGTGGTTTTGCTCCTAGAAATGAATTAAAACTACTATTTCTGGCACTAGAATTATTAAAGGTATAATTTGAATCTGAATAAAAACTTTCGACTTGATCGGAATATCTGCTAATACCTGTTATATTTCTTGACGATGACAAGGGCACCGGAGGTTTAGAATAAAATTCTATAACATTAGAATTAGTTTCATTAATTAGACCAGAATTCAAAGTCTTTTCAGAACCTGAGGGTATTATAATATCAGAATCAGGATCACCAACAAACGGAGATTTATAGACTTTCTTACTGGGTGTTTGATCATGCTGTTCAATAAATTCTTCTAACTCTTGTTCCCCTATAAAAGGTGATTTATAGCCATTCGATACTGGTGTAGTCTTTCTATAAGCAGGATTACGATTACCTTTATTAATAAATGGAGATGCTGGCAAACTAGGAACTGTATCATTTAGGGAATCAGTTGAATGGGTCACTGGTGGTGGAGGTCGTCTTCTAACCTTGTTATTTGATGATGAAATAGACAGTGGTGAAAATCCATATGGAGACATATCTGAAATGACACTATCGCGTGCTACTCTCGGTGATATGGGACTTCTCGAAGTCTCTGACACCAAAGTCGAGTAGCTTCCCATATTAGCATTGTTCTTCGAGTGCGAATGTTTCTGCTCGCTCAATGGAGTCCATCCAATTGACACATCACTAACCGCAGAGTCTTCTGAGTCGAGAAAAGAACTCCTGGTATTTAAAGGTGGTAATTGTGGAAGTGTAGGGTTTTGCCTTTGAGGGGTCCCTCTACTTTGAGGACTCCTCCCATTGCTATGTTTCCCACGCTCTGGTGTATTATATCCATACATTTACCATAAACGATGTATTATAACACAAAATGCGATATTATTTGGTAAAAAATAGAAGTCTTTAACAATTTCACTGATAACAAAATTTCTCTCAGATTTGTATGTCAAGGAGAATGTCCTTCTTATTTTCCGTTTATAAAACAAGACCCAGCGTTGTTCATCAAGATCCAATTGCTAGAAATGAATCAGTCAATGTAGAAGTAAATCGATTTTGATCTGACCACAAACTTCCAGCCCAACAACAACAAAAAAAACCAAAGAAAAATAAAAAAGGACTCGTAACTCCATGTTTAGCTATCTAATAACACGCAACAACAACAATCAGTAAGACTTCGTGGCCAAGCTGGTTAAGGCGTGCGACTGTTAATCGCAAGATCGTGAGTTCAATCCTCACCGAGGTCGATAATTTTTTTTCCATCAATTTTGGGATCGTGCAAATGAAATATGTGGTCAAACAAGAAGATAAACATAGCACATTATATATTATTTATTAAAATATTTTTTTTATTTTTCTATAGATTATATAAATAATCTGGTTCAAATCCTGTCTTACGTTCTATCCACAGGATGTCATCTTTGATGGCCACTCGTTGTGGTGGTGAACCTATTTTTTGTATCGTTATAACCGGGACAAGTGCATTTCTATCTGATCCATAAGGTAGTTGGGTATATTTGGTGTTGTCTCTAGTCATAATATACCCATTTTGCTCACAGTAATCTTGTAACACCTCCCGTAATGTCGGTGTAACACGCCGTAAAGGAATGTTACTAACATTGTATCCATTTTCATCTCTATCTCCACTACTTTGAAGTTCATTAATGTCATCGTCAATCTCTATAATTTCGTCATCATCGTCTCTCTCTAAATCAATTAGAATTGGACCACTTTTCTTTGTCTTCAAATGGTCGCGGATATCAAAATATCGGTCGTAGTCTATTTTACCATCACTAATAGCCCTATAAAGCTCGTGTAATTGGGAAACCTCAACAACCTGTATTTCTTTATCGCTATTAAATACTGCGTTCAGCATATTACGTAACCAGTTCCTCCAATTTTTATTATTGTCTTTCGTTCCAAAAAGTTGCCATTCTTTTACCAATTTTTTAATTTCATTGCACATTGTGTACACTATTAATTCACAGGTAGCTTTATCAAAAAAATCATAATAGTCTCTGATCATCGTGAAACAATATACAGGCCCTTCTATGGTGTGGTTTATACTCTCCCATGACTCCAAGTCATATCCAGGATCAAAGTGTCTATCAACTAATTGTTCAATCATCAACGGTAACAGGTGGGTTTTGGATAGTGCATAAAACTCTTCTGTTCCGATAATATCTTTGAAATGCAAACAATTAAAAGGTCTGGCATCTCTATGATACCATTTATCACAATAACTTATAAATGCTTCTTTCATCAATGACCTCAGTTTTCTCCTCTGTAGTTTATTTAAGAGAACGTAGAAGTCGTATAAATAGTTTAAGGAGGCAGTTTGCTCACCAGTCCAGTGTGAAAGGGTATCTTGCAGTTTTGGAAGTACAAAATTCTCGATTACCAAATCATAAACCGATATGAACTTCATGACAGTCTCATATTCAATCAAAATATATATGGTCTGGTCAACTTGCCCTGAATTACAAAGATCCAGGTTCTTGAATACTGCTTCTATCTTTGGAAACAAAATCAAATATAATTGTGTTTGCGTTTTATTTAAGTTGTTTCCGGCACCTTCAACAGTAAACTGAAGCAAGTCTACTATTGGTAATAAGATCTTCAACAAAGACTCATCCAGTGAAGAAAATTCTAAAGTCGAAAATTCTTTATTCAGCAGTTGTGCCATCAAATCGTCAACCATGGACTCGTCTTCTATCTTAAGCAACTCCTCCACTTTCTGTAGAAGAGAAAGATTTTCATCACCAATATTACTAATAATTTCCATCTTATTCTCTACTTGATCTAGCTCTAGCTGTACCATAGCGATCTTCTTAACCACATTACCTAAAGTCTGCTGCCTATGTACTATATCCTCTATTATCACCTGTGCATTAGGGTTTCGCAGCACCTGCTGTACGTCCAAATCTATATCAAGAGCTTCTAGCTGTCTTCCTATGCCCGATTCTACCACTGATGTCCTCTTAAACTTGACATTCTTGTGACGGGGTTCAGGTACCTCACCATCTTCGGAAGAAGAAGAATGTGAACCATTTGAGGATTCATCGTCCATTTGAACGTGGCGTCTTTTGCCAAGCATACCAAGACCAGCATGAGTTCCTGTCTGCTCAGTATCAACCTCGATGGGCGTTGCCAACCCTTGTCCTTGCTTACCAAGACCAGAACCCTCAACATACCCCAGTTTCTTTAGTAACCGGGCACCGAAGCCATATTGCTCTTCTAATCCCATCTTCCTATCAATGAAATGCCGCTTTAGAAGATAATATTGTGTATATTATCCTGGGCTAGTTTAGTGGTGCCCTATTCTTTTATGGTTGAGTACTTTCAAATGTTTTTTGATTTCATTTTATAAAAATTACGATGAGCTTTAAATTTGGCTTTAGGAAAATGCTTTAGACCTAGGAAACAAGGAAGAAGGAAACAAATCACGATGGATAAGGTAGAGGAGCGTGCTAGAATAACTTTGGGTAAAGCACAGGTTCTATGCCGTGATGTTGAGCTGCGAATAAGGGATGTGGAGGACTCTTTGGCTCATTGGCAGCGGACTAGGGGTACATTACGGTTCCTGGTGCGTGGATTAGCGCATCAGATGGGGTTTTTGGAACACTGTGTGCTGGAGCATGGTATTGGGAAGTGTTTAATTACAGTGGAATGGGATCAAGTTGTCCTTGGGGACCTTGTCGAAGAGATGAAGCTGTGGTATGACAGGATTAGTGATAAAATACATAAATTAGACGAGATCCAGAATATACTGGTGATGGGAGACGTGAAACTAGGTGAATATATTTCAAAGGACCAAGCTTTAGCATTAAAACATAAGCTAGATGAAATTCCTATCATTAAACCGCAGGTTGATAATATTAAATCACAATATAATACTATGCGTAAGCGTGTGCGCACTAAAATGATTGAACGAAAGCTAAATGAGATTGAAACACTGTTTAATTCACAATTCAGTGATACGTGCATAGACACGGTTCAGCTCAATGACAAGTATCCAGCTCGTCTGGAGTTGATGGAAGATGAACTTGTGGAGTTTATCAATTCGCTTACTGCCCACTTTGATAAATGTAAGTTACTGAATTCAGGTGAGCTAGACGGCACTGAAGAGTTCGATGATCTCTTGGAAATAGTAACGGCCGATGACCAACAACTGGATGAAATAATAAACCATCTAAAAGAAACTATAGAGCGCGTAGACCATGTGATAAATGGAATAACAACAATATTAGAATCCAAATCCAGGCAGAAAATAGTACTACATGGTAAAATAAATGAGCTTATATCTAGTTGTCAGAAATATAACGAGTATCTTTCGATATTCAAAGGAATTGCAAAATCAATAGATAAATTTAAAGAGGGATGCGTTCAGGAAATTGAACTAACTAAGGAGTTGCATAAATTTTACGATGGGTTTGAGACTAGTTACGGTAATCTTCTTAGTGAATATCAACGTCGTAAAACTCTCGCAAGGAAAATGCAGGACATTATACAAGAGTGTCAAACTAAATTGGAAACATTGCACCAAAAGGACGTTCAAGAACGTTCTAAATTTCTAAATGATAATGGGAATTTCTTACCCGAGACCATCTGGCCGGACCAGATCAATGATCTCTCACCTCTATATTCTCTTGAATACCATGTCAAAGAGATATAAAAACTGATAGTAACAAAATTCAGAACTATTTTGGCATATGTATAACATTATAACATCGGTGCATATTACGAGAACAGCACACTATATAGATAGTAAAAATAGGATATTGATTGTAATAGCTTCAAGGAAAAAATATGACTGAAAGAATGCAATTAAAGATAATTTATTTACACGTTACTATATATTGTTTCATTTCTTTCAAATATTTATATATAACTATTTCTCTTGTTGAGAATACAAATATTCAATGGTATCTTTAAGACTAGTCAATCTGTCGGCAACGTCATCTGGAATTTCAGTATCGAATTCTTCCTCAATGGATACTATGAGTTCCACTGTATCCAAAGAATCTAAGCCCAAATCCTTGTGAAACTTGGCATCTGCAGTAACTTTGGTACTCTCATCAGCCTTCACAAAATTCTTAACGATATTGATTAATTGTGCGGAGATGTCATCCTTACTCTTTACCGAGTACATTCTCATCACAGGCCTCATCATAGTTGGTCTGCATATAGCTCTAGAAGCACCAGATAGAGCAACACGAGGAATTATTCTAGAAAACATTAGAGATTCTTTTTGTGCTATATATTTAGTTGTTATTTCACAGGGTTCGTTTTTGAAAATAGTCACTGGAATATAGTCATTTGAAATTTGATTTGGAAAAGGTGTGTCTCTTAAAGTAATTCAAATTTCGGTCTTTCTCACAAGAATATAGGATAAATATGATCGTACGAGAGTACCCCCGATCCCGTGATCATATTTTATTAATATTAAACAACAAGTAAAGACTCTACTTACACAGATAAATAGGGTTGTCGTTATTCTATCAGTTACTCTATATATGTTTTTTATGTTTCATTCAGTAAAGCTTTACCTTTATTTTTATAATTCAATCGTCCCGTTAGTTGGGGCAGGGGATGACGCCATAGTAGGATTCTCACTAGTGTTTCTGCTTAGCGACCTTGTGCTAGATAGGTATCGGCCAAGCATTGCTGCCCCAAAGACGCCGCCGCTTTCTGGAGTGTCCTCACTCCTCTTTTGGGATGTGCTGAAGTTGTGTCTTTCCCAATGGGCATTTAAATGTCTCTTATGTACCACTGTTTTGATATGGTTAGGTCTACTGCCACCCTTCATAATCGACTCAAGTGTCATACTGTGTATATCTATTCTATTACGTTTGATTTCATCAGCAAAGTTTTCCTCAAAGAGTTCGACGAGAAGGTTATGCCCCGATTTGTTACCCACGTTACTTCCGGATAATTCAGAATGTAAAATTAAACACCTGCTTAATGCCAAAACTAATTCGTCAAAGCTAGACATCAAGATGTTCAATTCATTAGGATTAAACTTATTCTTATTTTCTTCTGTCAAAAATACTTTATATTGGGAAATACCACCGTTAATTGGAGCAGATATAGTACCGGTTATGCTTCTTGATAATTCATTCAAAACATTCGAGTATTCGCCTTGCTCTTTGATAACCTTATAACTCATGTTTTCAAGACCGTAAAGTTCTTGAATTTTTAACTGTAGTGATCTCAAAGCATTCTTTAGAGGAGACAATTTACGTCTAGAGACTTCGATGATTTCAGATCTATTCATCAAAGTAGGGAAAGTGTTAATTGTACCATAGGTGTATTCTTCTACCCATAGATCAATCACCGATTTTGAGCCTGGAAGTCTCCTAAAATGACTAAACGTTCTTAGGTTTCTGTTCTCGATATACATCCGAATTTTATTATTCAGTTCACTCTTTCTACTTGTGGAGTACTCCTCAGAAATGGCTAAACGTGGCTCAACAGTACACACATGAATATATTTACCCATAGGTGGGTTTATTAACAGTTCATCAACTTCATCCAAGGTTTGGACAATACTTGAACCGTGATAAATTTTCAGCAACCTATCATGCATTGATGTAATATGTTCAAATGGAAGACCTTCAAATATAAACATTCGGTTACGCAAAGAATTTGGAAAACCAAAACCAAGTAGAGCAACGCGAAAGTATGTTGGCACCAATCTATCTACAGATTGTAGTTCGGTATAGATAGTGGCTATCTGATCATGCACAAAGGCTAAACCATTTAAATCATAATTAATTTCATCATATGCTTTTGTCAGGTCCTTATAAATCGATAGTGCCTTTTCTAATTTTAAACCACGAGCAAAATTTCTTGCAGCTTCCTTGAATAAATATTCCTTACGCTCGAAACTTGACTGTTCTGGAAAAGGCGGATAAGATATAGCAGGTAAAAAATCATTTGGATCCCAATCATAGGTATTTGCTAGTAACTCTAAGCATAAACCAGCCTGCACATTGTCACGCTTCTGGATAAATTGAATAAACAAGTCATATACCATTTTGTGGAATAATTCAGGTCTATCGGCTTCTAATAAGTAACTAAACATTTCAATTCTGTGTGCGGTTCTATCATCATCAAATTCTTTTTGTGATGGAATCTTGTATGTCTCACTAACAATGTATAGAAATCCAATGATCTTTTCAAGGAAATCCATTAATGGGGTGTAAATCACATCATCTACATTCACATGTATTCTATAACAAACACAAATCATAAATCTTTCCAATTCATCACCATACATATAGAATTTTCCAGTTTGATAAGCATTGAATAATTCTGGTATACACAGATTGATTGCTTGTTGCAAACTTTCTTGTGACTTCCAAAATCCCAAAATCATACTCCATAAAATATTTGTACTGGTTTTTATGGCTTGTAAATGTCTATTCAACCCAAATCTAAAAATTTCTCTTACAATGTGTGGGTTTGAGGTTAGTAATTGTAATTGATGGGGTGAGATTTCACCAGTACCATATTTCACAAGTGATTCATGGTCATAAGACTCGTTAGCTAATCCTGTCCAGCATTCATTCAGAACAGATGAAACTTGTTTTTTCAGATTTCCAGAAATTAGGAAAACGGCCTTCCGTGGGATTATCGCCAGTCTGGTCAAGGTACTTACTTTATCGTTTGCTATCATTAGCAAAGCTGTTAGATAATCTGCCCATACCTTTTCCTCAAAAACATCCTTACTTCCTTTTGTTACTGGATATGGAGCAAATTTTTTGATCAAAAAATCTTTACACATAGTTAGGATTGTCAATGTTGATCTAGCAAATAAGGCACTTACACCCAACCACTTCTTAGCTGGGTAGAAATCTCCCTTGAAGAACAACTTTTGTGTCCTAGTTAACAAAAACACTGTATCTTTAGTTAATTCTGTCACATATAATGAAGACGTAAAATAAGTGTCATTTTCGCAAGATTTAATAACTTCCAAGAATGATGGATTGTCACCATATAAGTCAGTTGCAACTTTCGCAATTTTGCAAATAATTGTTGCAATTTCTAATAGAATTTCTATAACAATTTCATCATTAACAATAGAATCCATTGGGATGCTTACAGGTGAAATCTTATTAGGGAAAAGTTTAGTGAAAACTCTTCTGGTACGGAAGAGATTACCCTTTTTGCAATACTTTCTGATCAAAATAAAAAAGGAACAATAAGCCGGTATTAACCTGATTAGGTTTCTTAGCGTTTGAACATCAGAAACTTTCTCAATTAGAGTTATTATTACTGTGTTGGCAACTCTGGTTGCAGATATTTCATAGTTTTGTTCTGAATGATACAAATAAGGTTGATGCGTCCATGAAATACATTTTGAAATAAACTCCAACCTTACTTCATTCATTTCCTCTGAGTTGAATAAATATTCCTGTAAATCTGCATGGGTAATAACACCCAACAAAGAGGCATATTTTTCACCCAAGTATTTTTCTTCTTCAGGTAGAATTGCTTTCTTGGTGAAATTCAGTTTGTTATCTTTTTGTTCACAGCTGGAAAAGATAGTGCTTGTGACGCTTACTATTTCCCATGGTTCAAAGTATTGTTTAAGAGCTGAGATACAAAGTGGGAAGGCTCTTAAAATCAATATTTGGTCATAATATATAGTCTCCTCGACAGATGCCATGAATATAGTAACCGTTCTGAAAAGTCTTCGAATTGATGACAACCAATCATTATAGTAAAGGGCAGAAGAAATTGTTGACAAAGAAAGTAAATGAACGAAGCATTTACAAATCTTCCTGCCTAGTGCCCCCCATGATTCGATCCCTTCTTCAAAAACTAAAGACATAGCATGTAGTATATATATACCCACGTATGATATGTCTTCATTTTCGTTTCTATGCTTTTCGCAGAAATCTTCAAAAAAACACATGTCGTTTGCATCTTCGACAACTAACTCATTTAAAAAGGAGACCAGATTTGAAAATATATATAACTTTAAATCCTGACTTTGAACATTTTCTTCCTCATGAACATTTTTAAATATTCCTAGCATCGATTCTAGTAAGGGACTAAATTGTTTTACTAATTGCGGAAGAGGAGCATCGTGCAAACTTGTGATTATAGAACCAAGTTGTTTGATATTACTTTCAAGAAGAAGATCTGAGTTGTTAGTGGCAGTAAAGAAATCGTTAATAGATTTATCAATGTTAAATAATGATCCATCGTAATACGATTTTATCTGCAAATTTATTAGTTTTTGTCCAATTGAAGACATTAACTGAAAACCGGTAAACTTCTTATATTCAATGAATTTACCGTTTTTTCTTATGCAAATATTTGATTTTGCCATCAAGAACCCATTTAGATACACAAGCACTCTTATAGATTCATCATCTCCCATGAATTCTAGGCCTTCAATTCTAACAGTTTCGCCAATCGACTCTCCAGGCTTTACAGAAACAAATTCCCAATTCTTTTTTTTCTCACCTAGATTGCTATAACAAAAACGAACATTTTTATTTTTAGAAGAAATATGAACGGCCACATTTTTTATATTTGTTTCTCTTTGGCCGACATCACACAAACAAACACATCCCACAGTCAGATAGAAGGCTTCAACTTTTGGTTTGGGGTCTCTATTAACTTTCATAGGTATGCTTCTTACACTCAATATATTAGAGTTTCTTACCTTTATTGCAAACGATTCATCTAAAATTTCCTTAACAGTAACAGAAACAGACAAAGCTCTTGGATTTATGGCAATTCCGAGAGTTGAGTCGGACAATATATTAGAAACCAATGAACCCCATCCCAAGAATGAGCCTGTGTCGTCCATACTATTTAAAGAACTAGCTGTATCAATATTCCCAGGTTTGAATTGTGAACCAAAGATATTAATTACAAACTTATGGGGTGTATCAGCATTGGCAATACCCTTTTGTTTGGAGAATACTGGAGAAATGTCTATTACACCAGCACCGACACCTCGTCTAATTTGTTGGATATAGCTTTCCCCATTAGATTGGAAAGGAATAAATGGTTCTTTGAAAGATGATAATGCTGCCTTCGACCTTAATGAGTTTGAGTTGATCTCGACAGACTCAGAAATGATCAACACAAGATAAATTTTGTTTTGTCTAATTATGGAGTGGAAAAGACTTTCGAAAAGAACAGTAGCAAAGCACATATCCTTTTCAGAGTTAGGGATCTCGATTTCATATGGATCAGTCAGAATCTCACTATTGGTCATCAAATAAGCTACAACTTTGATGTTGTTCAAACGAGGGTCCAGCACAGCTGGATCCGACAAAATTTCTTTAAAATCGATCAAGATGTGCGATCTATCTCTATCATACAGTTCACATTTAGGTGACTCAATTTGTAAGATACTGGATTCGGTATTTGGGAAGTTATTTGTAAGGCCGTATAACATAGAACTTAGAACCAGAGTTCGCAGGTCTATCTTATCAAATGAAAGTAATTCACCTGTAATAATATCACGGGCAAATATACCCTCGAATCCATAAGGATCAGGATTATTAGAACGAACATCCAACAAGAACCTGTTGGTTCTACCTTTAGAGGAGATGAACTTTGAAATCTTTGCCAGCAGAGAATTTGCAGCTCTTGTAATCTTAATCCTTTCAATATCGGTGGTTAGTTGTAACCGTAATCGTAACCGAATATTATCCAAATCGTAATACAGCCCCACAAGTTTTGAGTAAATCTCAAACTCCCCGAATGAATACATCCAGTATATATGTGAACAAAGAAGGGATAACACGGGACCCATCTCATCAACAAAAGGTCGTTTCTGGTATCTGAAGTATGGGAAAGGTGGTTTAGTTGGTTTCCCGTGAGTAATACTACTGACATCCAGTCCTTCTTTCTCTCTGAGAGTGTCGTACAAACTTGGAGCTTTGCATTCCTGAAGTTCTTCAGTTTGAAAGTCAGACATTTCTGGTGCTTTAAAGAAAGAGATAATATGTATCACTCTGTTTGGATCGAATGTTGCAAATTTTTTAGGGAATATACACACCATAGGTTTCACATCCGGCAGCTTTTCATTAGTAGATGACGCATTAGCAATGAACTCTTCTGGAAACGGTCTGCTGCAGAAATAGCCTCTGCACCACTCACCATCAACACTCTCCTCGAAGGCATACACCTCGGCACCCACGTAGATGTTGAGAAACTGGTGGTTATGGTAAACTAATTCGGGATGCCGTAGCAATGGCAGGAACGACCGCATCATAATACCATATTGAAGACCATCCAGTGGCACAAATTTATGCTCGGTCATTTTTTATAATTTTATGTTTCCTTTTAGTATTATTACAATTATTGTTGTTGTTATTTCCCTTAATTTTTGTTTTAATTTTTCTAGGTTCACCTGTTTTCCCCCAATTTCAACCTCTTTTTTCTCAGTTTAAACAGCCTAATCTAATCAGGATCTTGTCAATTGTTGGAAATAGCTCTTGATAAGTCACTATCCTGTGGACTATGGTCTGTTTCCCTTGTTGTTTTAACCAAAAATTGGTAAATTTAATTTTTTTTTTTAACGATTTACCTAAAATTTTTTTTTTCTTCGTTTTTTTTTTTTTTTTTCAGAGGAAGCAGCGTTTTACAAGGCAGATAGGAGTTTTTAAAAAGCTGTGGCAAACTACACAGAACACGTTGGAAATCTGTATTAAAGCTTTAAAAGGAATCCAATTGATTATCAAATAAGTGGAAGATGACATCTATGACAATACGAGCCGGTGTTTGCGATTACGATGAGGCAGGAAAGCTATGTACTGCCGTGCCGGTGCAAGGGGAGATTACTATAGCCCCACATGAGGAGGATATTGAGCTTGGGTTCTGGTCTTTTGAGTGGAAGCCTTTGGAGAAGACTGCAGGGAATGCTGTGGAGCCGATTTCTTTGATTTTGATTGCTGGAGAGACGAAATGTGTGCGACTAGATGCCAAGAGTGGAAGGGTTTTTTCACTTGTGTTCTCTTCTGATCAAAAATACTTCTTCTGGTTCCAAGAGAAGAACAATAGCGGACTGGCGTTGAATGAGTTTAGTGAAAAGGATGTGGCGTTCTTGAATAAATTGGACAGCATACTGGCCGGCCCAGAAGAAGGAGAGGAAGAACAGGAAACGAAGACTGAAGGTACAGATGTAGAAATGAAAGATTAATAGAATGAATGTATAATTTCTCTTTTTTTAATAAAGATAATATGTAATAATTGTCACAATTTGGACTAATAATATAAATATATACGTACACTAATCATTGCCACTTGACGGAGTAGTCTAAGGTTTGGCCAGGCTTAAACAACGCAACGGTGATATCACCTTTAGAGATATTTTCAGGAACCACATTTGAGTTTTTGTACAGGATGGCATGCTGTTGGTTCTTACATTGTTCTGGGGTGATACCGTAAAATGCAAGTCCGAAATCAGAAACAAAACCCTTCAACTTATCCAACTTGTTGTTTTCTGCAAACACTTGTGCCACATATGGAATTGCCAACGACTGTGTGTATACACCAGCACATACACCTACATGGCGAGCCTTCATTTCAATTGGGTGTGGGGCAGAATCTGAGCCGAAGAAGAAGTATGGTTTACCGGAGGTGGCCGCATAAACAAGGGCTCTTCTATCACTTGGTAATTTAGCCACTGGCTTACAGAAATTTAGCGGGTTACCTGCCCAATCATCAATGGTTAGGAACAAGTGGTGAGCAGTCAAAGTTGCAGCAACCTTGACATCCTCAGCCTTGACGATACCTTGGTTAATCTCCTCAACGGCTTTGATTGCAGCTTCTGTGGTACAGTGTTCAAGGATGATCTTCAAATTAGGGAAATCATTATGCAGTTTCTTCAAAGCTGGCAAAAAGGATTCTTCAGCATTTAGGACGTGGATATCTTCTTTGTCCACAGATGGTTTCTCACCGTGTAAATTTAACACCAAGTTTTCTTCCTCCATGGCTTTGAAAATAGGGTAAAAGGCACTAAAATCATTGGGGTCAACACCAGCTGCAGAGTTAGTGGTAACACCAGCTGGATAGCACTTCACACCGTTAATTGCACCCTCCTGGGCTGCCTGGTGGATCAACTCTGGAGTGAGCTCGCGAGACAAGTAAAAACTCATCAGAAAAGTTGTTTCTGGAGCCAGAGATTCTAATTTTCTCTTGTAGTCAACCACACGTTCTAAAGTCACAATAGGTGGCTGCAGATTGGGCATAACGTAACAAACAGAAACACCACCCTCTCTCACAGTGGGTGTGATTAGCTCGCACATGGAACCATCACGTACATGCACATGCATGTCGCAGGTAATACCCAGGTCAATTTCGGACATATTCTCTATAAGTTACCGTGCTTTATTGAAGGATGGATTTAATAGGTGAAGGGGTACTTCTCAAGTTGATTAATCAATATGACTGACATGTGATTCTTTTCATAAAAATTTTTTTTTTCCGATTTTTTTCCAAAATTTTTCAGTTGAAAAAAAATTTGCGATGAGCTCATCGCATTTCACACAGCTTACTAATGAGTTAGTTGAGTTGCAGCAGACTAAAACGCTGGATTATACTAGATTAGGCAGTAATATATTGTTTAAATATTCTTTCCCAATAATAAGTTAAGATAAAAAGAGAGAACGAGGATAAATGAGTGATCAGGTCGATATTATACCAACTGCATTTTCCACACATCAAGATGACAGTGATTTCACTTTCCAAAAGTATGAGCAGTCTGAAATTGACAGGAGTTTCTATTTAGGTCCTAATCCTGAAAACAAGGCGCTAGAGGATCAATTATTGAAGTACTACTCTTTGGATAAACTACTTGACTATCTTGTGGAGAACCCACAATACCATCAAATCACTCTGCAGTTTCCTGACACTCTGATAAAAGACGGTAGCTTTGTTACGAGAATCTTGCAGGATAAATTAGCTGGTGATGAAGTACTAAGGAAATTCTGGATTCTTGCAGATACTGCGTACAGTGCTTGTTGTGTTGATGAGGTTGCGGCAGAACATGTTAAGGGTGATCTTGTTATCCACTTTGGTGATGCTTGCTTAAACGCTATTCAGAAACTACCTGTTGTATACTCTTTTGGTACTCCATACATGGACATTGACAACCTTGCTAAGTTATTTGAAGAGAAGTTTGATGACAAAGAGGCCCATATATGTTTGATGTCTAATGCCTCTTATGATTTCCATTTGCCACATCTATTTGACAAATTGACAGAAATGGGTTACAAGAACCTGATATCCTCAAAGGTAAACCACAGTATGTTGACTGAATCAGCTACTATCTTGGACAGTAATAACTCTGGCAAGAGGCTGAATGAAGTTTTCACGCTTGGAAACAGAACTCTTCTCAATGAAGACTCTTCTTTACAACTAGATGAAGATATTCTAAGAGAAAAATATACTTTGTTTCATATCACAATCCCACAAGACCCTCACTTGCTATATTTATCGACTGTTTTTAACGATATACACGCATTCGATGTCAAGGATTCAAAAATTAGAAGCGGGCCTTTCCCATCCTTAAACAGACGTTACAAGAATATGCACGTTGCCAGAACTGCTGGTTGTATTGGTATTCTGGTAAACACATTGTCTATTAGAGGCACCAGGGAGACCGTAAACAAGTTAATTAAATTGATAAGAGAGAATGGTAAGAAACACTACTTATTTGTTGTTGGTAAACCAAACGTTCCTAAATTGGCTAACTTCGAACCTGTAGACATTTGGTGTATTTTGGGGTGTGGGCAAAGTGGTATCATCGTTGATGAGTTTGGTGACTTCTACAAGCCTATCATCACACCATATGAACTAACTATGGCACTAAACATTGAAGTAACCTGGACAGGTAAGTGGGTAACTGATTTTCAAAAAGCGGCGACTGCCATTGATGAAAGCCTGGAACAGCTAGGATGTGTAGAAGAAACCACAGTAGATGATGAAAAGGACGAAGATGCGCCAGAATTCGATGCTGTCACAGGTAAATATGTCAGCACATCCAGACCGTTAAGAGCTCTAAGCCACTTACAGATCGACGGCCCCGAAGAAAGTGAGAACAAACTGGTCCCAAGAGTATCAGGTGGTACCGTTATCAAAGGCACCGTGTCTGCAGCTACAAGACATTTGGAAAATAGGGCATGGAGTGGTCTAGGTACCGACTTTAATGACCAAGAAGGCTACGAAGAAGATGGTGCCACCGTCGAAGAAGGTATATCCGGTGTAGCAAGAGGATACCAATTCGATCAAGAAAACGCCAAAGACAACTGATCATGATAGATCATCTCCCCACGTCTATAAACACCACGCCACCCCACCATTTCCCAGTATTTGATCTATACAGCAATGGCTGCAGAGAACTTTTTGACACATTTTAGTTCTTTTTTTTTTAATGATCTCGATACTACGGGTGTTTCTGTACCAAGGGCTTGTATCCTAGCAACGGGGATGAAGCTTTTTGTATTGGAAAAACATTGCTACGGGTGGTTCTAAGTAATTTCTCGAAACGGGTTTTTGTGATAGGAAAAAAAAATTTTTTGTTTCCTTCCATTGTTCTTGATGCGATGACGTATAGTGCCAGAAGGTGTCAATATTTATTGAATGTGTCATATTTATTTTTTTTTATAGATGTATATAAATAATGTAACCCCTCCTTTTTTTTTTTGAACCCTCAGCATTAGTTACAATAATCTCATTGTGTCCCAGTACTATAAAAATGTCCGTCTATAGCAACATCGAAGCTATTCCTAACGATATCCTGTTTGCTACTAAACAGAGGTATGTCAGTGATGACAAGCCTTACAAGGTGGATCTTGGTGTTGGTGCGTATAGAGATGGCGATGGTAAGCCTTGGATTCTGCCCTCTGTTAGAGCTGCTGAAAAATTGATTCACAATGATCCGGAGTACGAACATGAGTACTTGAACATCAGGGGACATCCCGCACTGTTGGACGCGGCTCCAAAAATTTTGCTTGGTGATGATTCTGAAGCTCTAAGAGAGGGTCGTGTTGTGACTGTCCAGTCTCTTTCAGGGGCAGGGGCTTTGCATATAGCTGCTCAGTTTATCAAGAAGTTTAGTCCCGAAAAGAAGATTTACATATCTGACCCTACCTGGCCAATCCATAGACAAATATTTTTGAATGTTGGTTTGGAAGTCGAATACTATCCATATTGGGATGCTGCCACTAAATCTATTAAAATAGAAGAAATGAAAAACACAATTGCAAATGCACCACGAGGTTCTGTCTTTGTTTTACATGCTTGTGCTCATAACCCAACTGGCCTTGATCCCACTGAAGCTCAATGGGAAGATATTATTGATGCTCTGAAGACTGGTGGCCACATTCCATTTTTTGATTCTGCTTATCAAGGATTTGCCTCTGGTGACCTGGCAAAGGATGCGTTTTCTATAAGAAGAAGTACTGAGAAATTGGTCAATGACTGTCCGATCTTTATTAGTCAGTCCTTCTCGAAGAACGTAGGTATGTATGGTGAAAGAGTCGGGTGTCTGCATATGGTGTTAGCAAGACAAGTCGGAGATATGCCAAAAATTAAAGAGGCGATCACTTCCCAATTGGCTTACCTGATTCGTAGTGAGGTCTCGACTCCCCCAGGTTATGGAGCAAAAATAGTGGCAAAGATTCTAAATACACCTGAACTGAAGAAACAATGGTTAAAAGATATGATTACCATGTCATCTAGAATTAAATCTATGCGAGTTGCCTTAAGGGATTATTTGGTCGAATTCAAAACTCCTGGTAACTGGGATCATATTGTTCAGCAGTGTGGCATGTTTTCATTTACAGGTTTGACACCAGAAATGACAAAAAGACTAGAAACGGAATACTCTGTATATATGGTTCCAACTGGTAGAATGTCAGTCGCTGGCCTAAACGAGAATAATGTCAAGCATGTGGCAAAAGGAATTGATGATGTTGTTCGTCATTATTCTAATTAAAATATAAACTAAGTAGTCAATGAGTATATAATCGTTAAAATAGCTATGAATTGTCAATGCCAAAACTAAGGTGGAGGGAGAGGGAAATTATTAGGAATTTCATTAACTATATAATGTACAAAACGTTATGAATGAATAAAAATTATTAAAATGCAAATGAAAAGAATGGTAAAGAACATAAAAAATATTAACAAAAAGGGGACCGACCCTTTTTTTAATCGTACAATTGAATTAGATTATGGTTGATTTTTAACCTTTATAGGTTAAGTTGAAATTGTTCGAAAACTATGCAAGGAAAGTTAGAAGAGCAACAAAATAGAAATAAATACTAGGAACCCGTTTGCAATGACTCTTGTTGCGCTAGAGCCCATTTGAATGGATTGAATTTCTCCTTGGCCCGTAGTGTTGGTGTTAGCGTTTTGAACCACCAAACTAGATGAATCATTGTCATCTTCATTAGATTTATAAGGTTGAATGCCAGTTGGGTTCAATTGATTGTTAGAGTTTGAAGGAGAAACGAAGATACTTTCAGTGACGGTTTGGACCAAAACTGGAGTTGAAGTGGGTGACAAGAAAATACTTTCTGTGACAGTCAGGAATTTTTCCTCCTTTGAAACATCTACTGTAACTCTAATGCTTTCTGTGACAGTAATATACGTAGGTTGGATTTTAGTTTCAGTAACGGTTACTTGATAGTCACAGCCATTTCTATCGTTGTCATTTCCATCATTTGAACCTAGAGTTGCTGAACCATTGTTCCTATTAGTGTGAGAGTTGCTATTTGAGCTTCTATCGTTATTAATGTTATTGCTATCGTTGGTATCATCGTGGCTCATGGAATCATGAGGTTTGTCATATTCAGCACTCTTGGAAGGACTGATAGCATTTGTTGAATCTATCGAATAAGTAGAAGAATCGGTAACTACAGGAACATTGTTACGATTTGAGTTTATATCAGAAGATTGAACATTTAGACCATTACTATTCGTGTTTGGAGCGTTCGTGATCTCACTGCTAGTAGTTGGTACGAATGAATCATGGTTGCTTGTGGTTGGAACAAACTGACCATGTTCACTAGATAAGGGAACACCACTGTCGCTGGATGGGTTGACACCACTGGATGGGTGAATACCACTGGATGGGTGAATACCGCTAGATGGGTGAATACCACTGGATGGGTGGACACCACTGGATGGGTGAATACCACTGGATGGGTGGACACCACTGGATGGGTTCACACCGCCAGATGTTGGGTGATGAGGAACACCACTCGATGGAAGGACACCGCCAGAAGTTGGAACATCACCGGAATGATGAGCACCACTGGATGGGTGAATACCGCTAGATGGGTGAATACCACTGGATGTGTGGACACCACTGGATGGGTGAATACCACTGGATGGGTGGACACCACTGGATGGGTTCACACCGCCAGATGTTGGGTGATGAGGAACACCACTCGAT
>JAKTPY010000004.1:291034-517561 GCA_030556385.1 Nakaseomyces kungkrabaensis | reverse complement strand
GGGGGGAGATGGAATTTAAGGGGAGAGGGCGGGGATGATAGCGGGGTTGAGATATTGGTAAGGGGTAATCGCTTTTGACTTTTGTGTGAGACAGATAACAGAAGAGGTCGGTGTTATATCTTTTTTTTTATTTTCAAATGCGTGAGGTAGTGGAGTTTCCCTTGGGCGGGGATTTTGGTGCAGAGGTTGCTATGGTGAAGCGGGATGTGGAGCTGGCGCTTAAATCTGACCAGGACCCGCTGGTGAGGCTGAACCTTCTGTTTAGTTACATTGACATTTTGCTTGCGAGTGATGACTGTGGAAGCCGGGACCGCATGCAGGTGGAGGTCGGTACGGCGATTCTCAATATTGCACTGAGTTACAAGTACCTGGTGTTGGAGACCATGATCTACGCGTATCGGACCGGGGAGCAGAAACTGTGGACTACCGTGACGAACTACTTGAAACGTGGGATAGGTATTCTTCAGTTTCTGAAGAGTCTCAATTGGATTCGGGCCGGCGATAAAGGGTTTCCAATAGTTGACAAATTAGTATACGAGCTCGGTGTCTTGCAGCAACTAAGTGTTATTCTGTTGTCTCTCGGGAAGATGAGAAGCAATCTGTACAATGATGTGATGCTGGACCTGGATCACTCCGCAGACTTAACCAAGACCATATTCAATTCGAATAATATCACTTTGTACACTAGGCTCTGCATAAGTTGTCAAGAGATAATATTGAGACTCATGACCAACAGGGACAACCAATCTGATATCATTAACAACTGCAACTATGATTTCCTGCGGTCATTGACACTCCTGCTCGTATCTATTGAGCAATTCGAAATGGACAACACGGGTAAAGCAATCGGGTTGTTGAACTTGTCCCAAGAACAATTGACTAAGCATATAATGACTAAGAATGAACTGAACCTTACATTGGATGATAATAAGATTTTTGAAAAGGACAAAAAGCTTAAGGACCAGGTAAAGGATAAATTCAAGAACACTTTCAATAAGAAAAAAGAATCAAAATCTTTATCGGACGATGACACTGACATCTTTAAGAAATTTAAAAATATGAAAATATCTATGAAATCAAATACATCTAAAAGACCAAAAGAGACGTTGCTCCCTGTACTACAGGAAATATTGAATGATTTATTATTACCACTTATGGTTTTATTTGCATACAGATATGACAAAACTAATGAGCTTTTTGGCTTACAAAAAGTTGAAAATGACGAGAGAGAATTGATACGAGATTTGCCTAGAGGTATACCAATGGATTTGAAAAGTGTTAGTTGGAAGATTTCAGAGGCAAATAAACTTGTCGAAGATACTTCGCTATCCATTGGCTATGATGAATATTTCTAAAATAATATATGTAAAAGAGTCGGTTTCTCTTGTAACTATTAAATTTCTGTGGCAGAGACTAATCTTCTTCAATATTACGAATTATGATTTCTTTATATAAAGCTTAATGTGTATGTATTAAAAAATCACTTTAGTCATGTCCTTGATATCATCTTTCATTAATTCATTTAAATTTCAATATTTGTTACTAAACATTAAAACGAAGCCAATTTTACTTCAATTGAATATTATGCACGAGAAAAATTAAATTAGTGAATTTTTTTCGATATCATCCGAAGACACTCATTAAAAACGAATCTCAACAAAAACTTATGGTCTCTTGGCCCAGTTGGTTAAGGCACCGTGCTAATAACGCGGGGATCAGCGGTTCGATCCCGCTAGAGACCATTTATTTTTATTTTTTTGTCTCCGTGATATTTTTTTTTATATTATTTAATTGAAAGCTATATTATTAATCCCAAGTACAAAACTTCTAACTTAATGATTTTATCTTTTATTCCTTTTCATCCCTTTCATAGTACTTCTATCTCTATTAGAATGTTAAGAATACTTTTACTATATATTTTATATAAATATTACAACTTACCATGCAATACCCTTCATATAGTAGTCATTGCTGTTATCCTCTGTCTTTTCGAAGAAACCTTTGAATTCTTCAAATTCTAAGGTCGGTAGTACCTTCAGTTTTCTACTAGATTCAGCCTCTAATAAAGTATCATAACTCCAATCAAGGAAATCTTCCATGTTGTAGTGCATCTTTTTGAATTGTTGTGCAAATATTTTCGCTAGAGTAGCTACATTAGGATGGTAATGATCCATCAATGTCTTTAGTTCCCACAAAGAGGATTCCATAGCGTGTGTTTGTTCTGGATTTATAGATTCTGCATCAAATGGATCCTTGTATGCTTTTTGTCTGTCTGATAGTTCTTTTCTTTGTTCTGGGGTGAAGAAGGGATCTGAGACGTAGTATGGATCATGAATCATGATCATACAACTTGGATGCTTCTTCAACAAATTATATATGAATGGGATGATTGTGACTACGGCACCAGGTGGTGCTGTCAAAGAATGTCTTGCTAGCTTTTTTATGAAGGATGCCACCAAATGTGCTGAAATATGTGTAGAGGACAAAAATATATCCATCAATCTGAAAAATCTTGATCTGTATTTGACGTGCATCAAATCTGGGGTAATCAGCTGGTACAATTTTCCGTAGAAATTTGGGTATTCTAAACCTGAAGATTTTATTAGTTCAAATAAACCATTTAGTGCGAGGATTGGAACCACATCAGCATTTATTCTTCTTGAGCTTTGTAAGTTGTAGGAGTCTGTTAGGAAATCCATTAGACGTGTTGGGGTTTGGAAGTATGGTATAATTCTTCTATGTAAAATCAAAAGCACGGTCTTGTATTGATTTATTGATAGGTTTCCGTTTAGTACTAGTAACCAGTTCTTCTCTAGATTTGACTTAAATCTGTTCTCATTTTCGATGGCTTGTGGAGGATTCGAAACGAAGATTTCCAGTTCAACCTCGGTATTAGACATATATTTATCATGGTTTACAATTGTCAACCATTTACCGACTACATTTGGAGTAATTTCTAATTCCTTCTTTTCTAGTAAGTCCAAAAATTCAGCTTGGAAATAAAACTGGATATCAACATATTCCTTATAGTATTTCTCGACGAACTCAGAGATCAGTGAGCTCTGGGATTGACCGTCCTTTGGATCTAGTTCATCAGCTCCAAGGTCAGAAACGAATAAAGCCTTGATTAGTTTCTGCAAAGTCTTATTTGGGAAGTATGTAGCATCCTCCGATGACGCAAAATGAATTGACTCCTGTTCCAACAACTGCATGTATATATCAAGACAATCCAGAGTCAAGGAACACTCAACTCCGATCTGCCCTATCAGCTTAGTCAAGTTCGCTTTGAAAGTATCGTATAGTTTTCTACACCATTTGTTGAAGTCCAAAAGTTCTGGTTTCTTCACACGTAGTGACAATTCACCCTTCGCAAATAGCTTTTTGAATATTTGAAACAACGCCACAGTCAAGAACCTAAGACTCTGTTCATCCTCGGAATCCTCATCCAGATCACCGTTCTCCAATTTAAGCCCTTGGACTAGCTTAACAATGGAGTTGTACTCCTTCCTGTCATCACCAGAAGTAATTTTCTTCGCTAAACCCTTGATCTCCTCGATACTCAACATTATCGTCACGCCTGATTGCTGTACTACAACTTTCGATTACAAGATTTGGCTTTATTATAAAAATATAGTGTCTTTTTTACATATTACGAGTAAAGCTCATCGCAAGAAACACATTAGTTAATTTTTTTTTTTGCAAAAATTTTATCAGTCACATCCAACGAAAAAGCGATGCCCTAATTTTTTTTTTTTTTTTTTTTTTTTTGGGCGGAAAATTTTTTTTTTCGTTTTCAATTCTGTGCGCAATATAAAAAGGGCCTTTGTTTTTAACTCGATACAATTTTATTTTTCTTTGGATATTACATTTTCTTTTTGTTTTTCATTTTAAAAGAAACCATGACCTTCCAAGTTTTAAAAAGAAGATGATGATATTATTTGCGTGTATATAAAAATCGAACAATTCTTTCTTGGTTCTTTCGGGGACCGAGGTTTTAATGGAGAAAGCGGTACCAACGCAGCTCTTTTTTAATCTTGTTACAACCCTAGTTCTTTTAGAACTAGCTACTTTTTTTCAAAGGACGCTATTAGAACATTCTGATTCTTTTTTTTTCTCTGGAGAGGTTATGTTAAACTTGTATATATTGTAGCCTTGTAATAGCACCATGTTTTGTATTAACACCATCCTAAGGATATTCTGTAATAGCATAACGTATGTGCCTTCTGTAAGCAACATCTCTAACGAAAATGTGTCATTTCTAAAAATCCGGGCAACTTCACAACAACAATAAAAAATCGCCGTGTAGTTGAGATAAGAGTAAGTGAATTCCACACGTTTAATGCCCGCATAATATTCTCCGCACAAGAGAAACAAAAAAACAACTCACAGAGAGAAACCAATCCTCGAGTGTAGGTGGCAATTACTTACGCACAGAGAAAGAAAGAGTAAGAGAAGAGAAAATCCATGTTGGCGCAGAGAAAATGCACCAGGAGTCGTAGCTCTCTCGAGGAAAAGAAAGAAAAATTACTGGATTTGTAAAAGTATGAGTAATAACCTTTGATTTTTTTTTCAGGAAAAGAAAAAAATTTTTCAAGCATTTGTACTGGAGTTTCTATGAATCTGGACTTTGCCATCGAGCTGGTGAAAAAAAAAAAAAAAAAAACCACTTCAAAAATTTTTCACTTGTATAAAAGTATTTAGTATTTAAAGGTAAATCCTATTTAAATTAGAATACTTCTCTTTTTTCTTTGTAGAATCAAACAAAACTAACCCAAAACAACAACAAACAACAATACAATAATGTGTGGTATCTTTGCTGCATTCAGACACCCAGAGGTGCATGCTTTCAAGCCTAAGGCTCTACAACTATCTAAGAGAATCAGACACCGTGGTCCAGATTGGTCCGGTAACGTTGTCAAGAACTCCACCATCTTGGTCCACGAGAGATTGGCCATTGTCGGTTTGGACTCCGGTGCTCAACCAATCACCAGTGAAGACGGTGACTACACCTTGTGTGTCAACGGTGAAATCTACAACCACATCCAGCTAAGAGAACAGTTCCCAAACTACGCATACAAGACCTTGAGTGACTGTGAGCCTATCATCCCAGCTTACTTGGAACACGACATCGATGCTCCAAAGTATCTAGACGGTATGTTCGCCTGGTGTCTGTACGACGCTAAGCAAGACAGAATCGTCGCTGCCAGAGACCCAGTTGGTATCACCACTTTGTACATGGGTCGTTCCTCCGCTTCTCCAAAGACTGTTTACTTCGCCTCCGAACTAAAGTGTCTGACCGATGACTGTGACCAAATCACCGCTTTCCCACCAGGTCACATCTACGACTCTAAGACCGATCTAATCACTAGATACTTCACCCCAGACTGGATTGACGAGACACGTATCCCAACTACTCCAGTCAGCTACAAGGATATCAGAGAATCCCTAGAAAAGGCCGTCAGAAAGAGACTGATGGCTGAAGTTCCATACGGTGTTCTGCTGTCAGGTGGTCTTGATTCTTCCTTGATCGCCTCCATCGCTGCCCGTGAAACTGAAAAGGCTAACGAAGAGAACCAACCTGCTGAGGTTGACGCTTCTGGTCACAGACAGCTAGCTGGTATCGATGACGAAGGTCACCTGCACACCGCTGGTTGGTCTCGTCTACATTCCTTCGCCATCGGTTTGCCAAATGCTCCAGATCTACAAGCCGCCAGAAAGGTCGCCAAGTTCATTAACTCTATTCACCACGAACATACATTTACTCTACAAGAAGGTCTAGATGCCTTGGACGATGTCATTTACCATTTGGAAACTTACGATGTTACCACTATCAGAGCCTCCACTCCTATGTTCTTGCTAGCCAGAAAGATCAAGGCCCAAGGTGTCAAGATGGTCTTGTCCGGTGAAGGTTCCGATGAAATCTTCGGTGGTTACTTGTACTTCGCTCAAGCCCCATCTGCTACTGAATTCCACATTGAGTCTGTCAAGCGTGTCAAGAACTTGCACTTGGCTGACTGTCTAAGAGCCAACAAGTCTACTATGGCCTGGGGTCTAGAGGCTCGTGTTCCATTCTTGGACAAGGAGTTCTTGCAACTATGTATGAACATCGATCCAAAGGAGAAGATGATTGACCAATCCGCTGGCCGTATCGAGAAGTACATCCTAAGAAAGGCCTTCGACACCTCCGACGAACCAGACGTAAAACCATACTTGCCAGAAGAAATTCTATGGAGACAAAAGGAACAATTCTCCGACGGTGTCGGTTACTCCTGGATTGACGGTCTAAAGGACACTGCCGAGAGAGTCATCTCCGACACCATGTTCTCCAACCCTAAGATGGAATGGGGTGACGATATCCCATCCACTAAGGAAGCCTACTGGTACAGATTGAAGTTCGACGCTTTGTTCCCACAAAAGACCGCTGCTTCTACTGTTATGAGATGGATTCCAAAGGCCGACTGGGGTTGTGCTGAGGATCCATCCGGTAGATACGCTAAGATCCACGAACAACACGTTACTGTTTAAAATTCTGTATGTGATTAGAGGAAGGAAAAAAAAATCATACAAACCTTAAAGCTCAAAAAAAAAAAGAAGGCAGGTTGTGCTCTCTTTCCTTTCTTCATTTCTAAATATAATTTTTCAAAACCCATCTTCTTTATTTTACCTGAATCATTAGTGTACATAAGTGTTATTCTTTTATTTTTTTTTTTTATTTTATAAATTTTTTCTGTTATCAGCATTATAATAAGAGGTGTTTGTATCAATTTGATAATTTAGTAATAATTGCATTACGCAAATACATATTTGTTTCCTTGTTCTACAAATATCTTTAATCCTTTACATCCATGTTTTCAAATAAAAGTGCAACATTTCAATTCAAATATTTTGTCCAAATTTGGGACATCTTAAAATTGCATTAAATCCCATCGGGTTTTTCTCCTGCGCAGGTTTCTTCGCGATATGCAAAATTTATTATTTGATTCTTTCGCTTTGCATTTAAAAAAAGACTTCTGTTATCTTCTGAAAAAAAAAAGCATCTGCATTCTTCTTAATATAAGACCATCTATGACTAATTTTTTGCTATTGAAATCAAAACAAGATTAAGATCTTCTTATCTCTTTGACAATTGAGATAAGGATACTGCCAGTGGAGTTTACAGCCATTTAAAAATAAGACAGGTGATTGAAGTTTGACAGCAATTTCTTTTTGTGGGACAATATAAAGTAGAGGGGGGGAAGTTGAATTTTTAAGGGAAGCTTCATTCTAATTCCTTTCACTTTTAATTCATTTCTTTGTTGATATTCTTAGATAAGTATTGGGAATTGAAAAGGAAAGCATATATACGTTAAGATCACAATGAAGACTCCAAGGAAGAATAGAAAGAATAGTATGTTCTCGCTTTCCGAGTCCATTTCGGTCTCGTTAGGTTTACAATATCCTGATAGTAACGAAGTTGGGGAAGGTACCGAGGAATATTTGGGACCTCGAACCATAAGACCTTCTGGAGTTCAGAAGGCATTGAGTAATGATACCAGTAATTTTCTTGGGAGGTCGTATGTTAGTGGAATACTTGGAACATCGCTGCCGAGTGGTCCCGAAAAGAATGTTTTACCTACATCTACCCGCTATGGGTCTAATACGATTCATGAGCCTAATAAATTGCATAGACAAACTGCTGCAATTGCAGAGGAGTTTGATGATGGTACCATCGGGGAGTCTAGTGGGAGTCTTAATGACTATTTGAATATGCTAGATGAAGTTCAAAGGGAAGAGTTAGAAATTGGTACTGCCGATGACGTAGATAACATAAGAGCTATCGCTAACAAGACACCAGTCAGTATCAATCTGACACGAGCGACTAATCCAAATCTGGACCAACAAACCACATCATTGCTAACACCCTCATCCTCGAACCTAGACAATTATGGATCATTGACTTCCGATGAGAATGTCATAATGACAACGAATAGCATGGAACAGCAATCATCATACCAATCAATCACAGTAACACCCTCTGTTGGATACAGAAATCCACCTTTATCCAAGTCGGAGCAGATAGGCCATTTTCTATCTAGAGTAGTACACTATATGCCAGCAGCAGTGCTGGGCTTGCTATTGAATATTTTGGATGCTTTATCTTATGGTATGATTATATTCCCAATTACCGAACCGATATTTTCCCATTTGGGTCCAACTGGTATCTCTATGTTTTATGTGTCAACCATCATTTCCCAATTTGTTTATTCCGCAGGTTGGTCTAGATTTCCATCCGGTATTGGTAGTGAAATGATTGAAATTACACCATTTTATCATACAATGGCACTTGCTATTAAAAATGCAATTCCTGGAAAAGATGATGAAATTATCACCACAACCATTTTTTGTTATGTCATAAGTTCTATTATTACAGGTATTACGTTCTATGCTTTGGGGAAATTAAAGCTTGGTAAAATTGTAGGCTTTTTCCCAAGACATATTTTGATTGGTTGTATCGGTGGTGTTGGTTACTTTTTGATCATTACCGGTTTAGAAGTCACAACAAGAGTTGCAAAGTTTGAATATTCCTTACCATTCCTTAAAGATCTACTATTCAACCAGGCAACTTTATGGAAATGGTTACTACCTGTTCTACTAACAGTCATCCTGATTATAACTCAGAAGTGTTTCAAAAATTCACTAGTGTTACCAAGTTTTTATATTTTGACTTTGATTCTGTTCCACTTTATCGTTGCCATTGTCCCTAGTATTTCTTTGAATAGCTTAAGACAGACAGGCTGGATTTTTCCTGCACCTGAAACTTCAAATAGTTGGTATGATCACTATAAATACTTTAATTTCGGAAAGGCTCACTGGTTATTAATAGTGAAACAAATTCCAACAATGCTGGCTCTGACCTTTTTTGGTATCTTACATGTCCCTATCAATGTGCCAGCTTTAGCTATGTCTATTCAAATGGATAAATATGATGTTGATAGAGAACTTATTGCTCACGGTTATTCAAACTTTTTCAGTGGTATTCTTGGTTCAGTCCAAAACTATCTGGTTTATACAAATAGTGTCTTGTTTATGAGGGCAGGTGCTGATTCAGGACTTGCTGGGTTTGTGCTGATAGTCTTGACTATTATTGTAATGGTTATTGGGCCAATAATTATATCCTTTATTCCAATTTGCATTGTTGGTTCTCTAATCTTCTTACTTGGTTACGAATTGCTAGTTGAAGCAATGGTAGACCCATTAGGAAAAGTTACTACTTTTGAATATTTGACTATTGCTATTATTGTATTGACAATGGGTATTTTTGATTTTGTTTTAGGTATTGTAGTAGGTATATTAATTGCTTGCTTCTCATTTCTGGTCGATAGCACTAAATTACAAACTGTCAATGGAGAATTTGATGGTACCGTTGCAAAAAGTACTGTTTACCGTGATTTTACCCAAACTAGGTTTTTGGATCAAATTGGGGAACAAATCTACGTTTTAAAACTGCAGAATATTTTATTTTTCGGTACGATTATATCAATTGAAGAAAAAATCGAAAGATTACTTGAAATTAGTGACAATGATTCCTCCAAACATAGAATAAAGTTTTTGATTCTTGATTTTAAAAACATTAATGCTGATAATATCGACTATTCCGCCGCCGAGGGTTTCAACAGAATCAAAAGATATACCGAGGCCAAGAACATTAAATTAATTATTTCTTCAATCAGAGAGAGTGATAGAATCTATCATATTTTCAACCAAGTTGGGTTGTTACAGAATGTTGAGTTGTTTAAGGACTTAAATAGTGCTTTGGAATGGTGTGAAAATGAGTTTTTATATCAGTTCAAGAAACTAAGAGAAAAAGCTAGGGCAAGATTACAAGGTAAAACAAAAACTATCAACGCGACCTTGAGTACTCAGTTGAAAAGATATGATGAAGGATCCAAAACTGGCAGTGGTGGCAACTCCATGCTACAGAATTTAATGTCGTTACCAACTAACACACCAAGAAACCACCAGTTAGTGTCAGCGGCTCAACAGGCATTCAGTAACGAACAGTTGATGTCCTCTGAGATAGAAACTCAAATGGAACTGCCAGACCCACTCTTGAAAATATTACTATTTGCATTAAAAATATACAGACCAAACATTGTCTCTCGTGATGCAGAAACAAGGACAGATGAGATTGATTTCTGGAAACAACTATGTCCATATTTCACTAAGAAAGTGCTAACAACCAACTCTGCATTTTTACACAACAACAATTTCTTTTTCTTGGTGGACTCTGGTATTTTGAAGGTGAACTATAACTTACCTGCAGGTTCAGTGTACGAGACACTATCCAACGGAACTTGTTACGGTAAAATTTTAAGCAAAAGGGACAGTGAAAAGATGAACCAAAATCTAACAATTGAAGTCGAAACGGATTCAGTATTGTGGATTATAAACAGTAACAGCATGGAACAAATGAAAAACGACAATATACAGTTATATACGGAACTCGTCTTACTGATCCTGACAGTACGAGACACAAGGTTCAAAGAGTTGCTTGGTTATGCTTTGGTAAGTGCATAGCGTTTTCCCTCCATTTTAATTTTAATGAAAAAAAAGACACAATATAAAAAAAAAGCATCATTCCGCATAATAATTATATATTACATGTTATTATAATTTTTTTGAAATAATATTTATATTAGTTAATTCTGATTTGTCCATATATTTTATTTAAGCACAAGAAAAAATTGTGTCAAAAAAAAAAGTTGTTTTTCCACTGGTTCCGAGAGATTTCCTGCAGGTCAAGTTGCCAAGGATAGAAAAAAGTGCTGCCATTGTTATTTCTTTTATGCATGATCATTTTCTAGAATTGATTTCAAAACAATCATCCTAATACAACTACAAATTTGTAAACAAATGTCCTCAAGTGCTCACAACGATACAGATTATGATCTGGATGATATTTCCTCATTTTCATCCCAGGACTCCTACCAACCACAACCATTCATGGGACCTGTAGAACCCAAGATTGGAGATGCTATGACCCGTAAATCTACAAACGTCTCAGCTACCACACATATGGATGACATGCACTCGCGACACAGTGGTAGCACATTGAAACAAATGAACTCGAATGTCATAGAAAAAGTTGTTACTAACAATGCGCTCGCTGGAAATTCTGAGACCATTGACTCACTAAAGGCCAAGGGTCTTGACCTGGAGAAGAAGGCTGTACCTGACTTCAATGCGCCATTGACAGCATCCGGTTCACAGCAGTTCCCTGAGGAATACCGTTTAGAGACTGACACCGGTCTTGTAAAGATGAAAACACTCGATACTTTGAAACGAAAGAGTACCCAGGTCTCGGAGAGTAGCAAACTGTCAAGATCCAAGTCACAGGCTTCTTCTCAGCAAGAGATGAACGATACAGTGAATAAAATCAACATGGCTGTGGAAAGAAATAGGAAACAACTGGAAAAATACAAAAAACATAAAGAACAGAAAGGTATAAAGGGATTTTTCAACAGATTATTTGACTAGTCTAGGAAACAGCTTAATGAATACCGTTTACCTCTTTTAGTTGAGTTTATTAGTTTTTTACTTATGGTCACATGACTAAATATTCCCCCCGATTTGATCCGACAAAGGCCCCCATTGTTCGTGCAATTTAAGACATTTTTATTTGTTAACCCCGATCCGTTCCGCAAAATTTCCCAAAACCCCAACGACCCTTGAAAAATTAAAAAAATATCAACATTACCAAAAGTTTAATTAAGACATATGCCAACCTTTTTATGAATAATATTTATTTCATCAAGCCAAAAGAAGCCAAAAAGGGTAAATATACTATACAATACAGAGTATCGGGAATATGTGTATCTTGTTTGCAACTAGGGAACATCCTGACTATGAGCTGATCATGATCTCCAACCGGGATGAGTTTTTGGAGCGGAAGACGCATGCTACGTGTTGGCACAATGGTGATTACATATTATCTCCTTATGATTTAGCGAGAAGTCATGAGCTTGGGAAGGAGACTGTTTTTGGAACGTGGTCTGGAGTGAACCGGGATGGGAGAGTGGCCACTGTGTTGAATTTAAGATTGTCAGATGAACTTGATGTGAAGAGGCTGATTGGGGAAAGATCAAGAGGCGTTTTGCCATATATTTTCTTGCTGGACAAGGATCATGATTTTGATGACTGGAACTCCTATGAGAAATTTTACCAGAAATACCCGTACCTTGATAAAACCGGTGATTTCAATCTATTCTATGGTGACTTCAAGAAAGGTGAGTACCGTATTATAGATTCTCTAGGAAATACTTTTGAAATACTAAACCGGAAGGGAAGCAGTTATATGGTAATTTCTAATGATGTACATGAAAGGAATGGGTCTCCTGGAGTTGACTATGCTGGAGTGGAAAATGCTGAGGAATGGGGTAAAATAAAAAAGGGAAAAGAAATTCTAGAAAATTTCATCAAAGAAAGTGAAGGTAAAAGTAAAGAGGATGTGATTCAAGGATGTTTTAAGCTGGCCTCTACTAATTTGGTTGGACCTAAGGATAGCGAGGGGTTCGATCTTGTAAAAGGACTTGGAGTAACTAAAGATACTGTCTATGTCCCACCATTACTCACACCTCCTCACGAAGAACTGGGATCCCCACTCACTGCTGGAGCTTATTATGGTACTAGATCTCAAATTGTTCTTCTTTTAAGCAAAGACAAGAAAAAAGTTACATTTATAGAGAGAATACTCTTCTCTTCCGATGAAGAAGTTAAAATTTTCTCTAGCGATAATCCAAAGGAAGAACTACGTTACGAATTCGCCATTTAACGACATATTATGCATTTACTTATTTTAGATTCTAATTTATAATTTCTTACTTTATGTTAATGCAAATTAATTAAATATACGTCCCATTAGGATAAATGTCTATATATCTAGATACTCAACTATATATGCAGATTGTGAGTTCTCAGAAGTTTTGGAATTCTGGGAGAAATGAGGTCTATTGATCCCGCTACTCTTAGATTCCATCATGTTCCATAGCACAGAGTTTCTTTCGGCAATTGCTACTTGCTTCTCGATATACAAGGCTAAGTGATTTAGAAGATTATTATCTAGGCCGAATAATCCAATAGAATCTAGAACAAGTGAGAGAAGCTTGAATAATTGTGGAGTGCTTTTTCTGTATTCTTGCAAATCTTTCTCATTATCATCTACTTTAATGATGAAATTCAAAAAGTTCTCAACTGAAACCTTATCCAATTTCTTTATCTCTTCTTTTATGGAATCTCTCGTGTAATCTTGTAGAATTCTTAAAGAAATATCAAGAACAAGTTCGGCGTTTCTAATTGAAAACAGCTCTTCTAACAACTCATTTAATGGAAGATTTGGACAGGTCACAATAGTTTGTTTGAAAAGCATGGAGTTATTTTTGAACTTGTGTAGAAGTCCTACTGTGTGCTCTCTTGGAAATAAAGGATGCGTCAGTAGAAATATTAGAGTTCTTGGACAATCATTTGTGTAATCTAGATTGCTAAAAATTAAATCAAGAACAGAGCCCAAGAATTGCTGATTATTAACAAATCTACAATCTTCTGTGAAGAGGTCATCCTTAATCTGTAGCTCTTTGAAGAAAATGGAATCAAATTCTGAAGTACCCTTAATACTTGATAGCTTGGATAATATCTTGTCGTAGTTGATTACTGGAACATTACCATTCTCAGAATCCACTAGAGCCTTGTATTGAATTGGCTTACCACCTGTAGAGCTTTTCAAGAAACTTTTACCTAGAGAGTCCTTTAGACTGTTAGAGCCGACGTCTATATTAATAATCTCCAATGCCGAGGTTGGATTTTGGCCGTTCTTAGTGGAAATACCTAGCGCAATGGTCAACTTGCTTTCAGTCGAGTCCCTGTTCATGGCTGTCTTTAAAATTTGGAAAGTCTTCATGTGACTAATCTCACGTTCCGATAATATAGACTTGTGCAACAAATCTAGTAAGTAAATCTTGTTCTTAACGGTTAACAGAATTCTATTTGAAGCAATAGACTTGAATGATATCAAACAATCCTTACCATGCTCCTTTAGTGCCTCTGTTAAGAACGGTATTTTAACTTTTAGTGATAATTGTAATGAAGGGACAGAATATACTTCAACTTCATCATTGTACAGTCTGTATAGTTTACCAAATTGGTAACAAAGCAAAGAGTCCTCCAAGTTGAAGTTTTCGATAATGGAGGAATTCAATTCTTTAACTTTCTGTTTGGCAGCGATGACCTCATACAGTTGTAAAGCGACTTTATTATCCTTGACGTCTGATATCAATAGCATGAATTCAGAGCCGTTCTCTTGGAAAGTCTTGACGATCTTGATATCCTTGTATGGTGTAGAAATAGACTGTAACAGTTTCAAGTCAAAATCATAAAACTGAACCAGACCCGAGACAAAAAGCACAGTAATAACCTTGTTCTCACCATCGACCTCGATATTTATTATCTCTTCTTTACATTTAATGCTAACTTGTGGACTGTTGTCTGCAACGGAGGCTTCTGAAGATCCATCGACGTTGCAAATCAAACAGTTAAGAGTATGTGACCTGTTGTTGGCAGACAACGCATAGCACCACACCTCTTTGTTATCATCACAGCTGCCCATGTTACATGCAGTAACCAAGTGTGTAGATGGGATAGGCACATTGAAAGTGAGTCTAGGAGTAGGTGTAATCACATAGTGAGAAATCGCGGACCCGGAAATACCCAACAGGACACTGTTTGAGTCTGGAGTAAACGAATCAGCAACCTTAATATACGTCTTCTTCTGCGAGAAATTATGCAACGAGGCAATCTTAGGCAGAACTGCCAGCCTAAAGGGTTGAGACAAAGAAGGCATTTATATATTTTATCTTCTATCTCCGTAATTGATATAATTGCTTGTGGAGGAGATAGCACAAATAGCTTGAATTCATTTAATATTCACTGAGCTAGCTCATCGCAAAATTTTTTTTTTTTTTTTTTTTCAGTTTGCAAAAGTGAAGATAAAAAATTTTATTCACTTACCCGGGGTGATGCAGTCGTTACCCTGACAAATTATTATCAAAAGTTACCCTGATATATGTTACCCTGACTTTAGAAACCCTAAAAATTCCCAAAACCCTAACACGTCCAACGTGATACTGTATTTTTTGGTACCTGAATATCCGGGTAACATGTATATCGGGGAGTTTGCATTCCTGAGCTTCTCTGTCGGTGTGATCTTTTTTCTTTTTTTTTTTATTTTTTTAATTTTTTTTTTAATTTTTTTCTTCTTTGCTTTATGGGAAGAGGGAAAAAAAAAAAATTAAAGGAAATAAAGAGCAAGAAGCAGTAAAGAAGTAAGAGTTCTATTTGATTTTGATAACAAAGCATTTGAAGTTTCGTTCTTACAGCAGTGGGAAAGGGAAATAACAATTGTGAAAGACAAATAGAACGTCTAAGAAAAGATAATACAAGAAGAACTTTTGATAAATAGGGAAAAAAAGCTAGTACGCAGAAAATTGAAATGAATATAGAGGATTATGCGGAACGGTTGCGGCAGTTGAAGAAGTCTATACAGGATATTAAGGTGCATAACCGGAAGCTGATGGAGCAGGAGGACAAGAGGGATGGTCAGAGTAGCAGTAGCAGTCTTATGTCGAGGAAACCGAAAGTTTATAGTATGCATGACGATGAGGATGATGATGAGGAGAAGAGGTCTTCTGATGAGCAGAGTGATATGCGCACCAACCTGTTCAGCTATACTGTGCAGGACTTTATTGACTGGGAGAAGAAGCAAGAAGGTAAGAGGAAACATAAAGAGGGTAGTAGTGGGAGCGGAAGTAGGAGGCGGTTGCAATATTTAGCAAAGAGGAGTTATGACAAGGATTTGGAAGCTACGCTGCAGAAACAAGAGCAGAGTGGACTTTCGGGGAGTCAAGGTAAGAAAGAGACCCAGTTTAAGATACATAAGAATACAGGGAAAGTACATCTTCAGGACGACAAGAGGCTCGTGGACCAGCTGGCACAGAATCTAATACAGACCTCGGAGAAACGATATGCATCTAAAAGGAAAGAGATGGAGACGAAAGATAACAGTAGTCAAGGTACGAATTATGTTAACGATAAAAATAAACAGTTTAATGAATCCCTCAGCAAGCGATGAAGCTAATAAAGAACAGGATAGTAATAATAATTCATTATAAATAATGACGATAAAGATCAATATTAACATAATCACAGATATTTAACGGAAAATCTTTTGCCTCCCTTTCCACATTGAAGGAAATTTAAGATAGACTCGATATAATTCCGATAGAAAAAAGAAGCAATATAATCGTAGTCTGTTAGGAGTCTATGCACATGGTCATTAACCACTTGAAGGTGATATTAAAAAAAAAAAAAAATAAAAATATAATGAAAATATTAAAAATAATTGCTTTTAATTTTTATTTATAGAGCAGGAAAAAAGGAATCTCTTAATTGAATTGTAACTGTATTTTAAGATCATGGTCAATATTCCTTTTTTGTTTTGAATTTATTTTTTCTTTTGTTTAAAAATAAAAACAAAACTGTTATTTCACTTTTGTTTTATAACTTTTGCTATTCATAATTTTGTTTTTGTTGCACTATTTTTTTGTACTGTTTAATTCATGCTCTTTTTGAAACTATTATTTTTCAACTAAAAAACATTGTTTAATATTGTTTCTTGCTGTCTTATTCTAAAAATCGAAAAAAAGGTAAAAATCAAAATATTTCATAAACTAAGAACATTAATAACACTATATAAAATTTATCCTGCATTGATTTGTTGATTACATAATACCATATTGATATATTTCGAATAAATGTTTCAAAACTACTGTTCTTTTTACATTTAAAATACTAAGAGGGCATGCCTGGTGTATACGGGATATATTACCTAAGCAGCCTTTTATAGCAGTATCTTTTTTGGTAGCATTAAAATATTAAAGATTACATAACACGATATTTAGATAATAAGGACTATCGAATAATTAGTAATAAAAAGAGATAATAGGTGTTTTTAAAAAAACAATTAATGGAAAAAAAAAGGAAGTTTAATAAAATTCTTGGAAAAAGGCAAAAAACAAATAAAAATAAAATAAAACAAAGCCAGTGCTACAGGACTAGCTAAATATTGACAGTTCCAACTTTTTTATTGTCGGATTTTTATTGTCTGTTTTTGCGAGGATAAACTAACGTAGAATATTTGATTTAGAAAAAAAAACGAAAATGAAATAATTAAGGCAAATTGAAACCTTCTTTAAACATACATGATTTCTTCCTCAGTCTTGAATTCAAATACAGAGTCATCTTGCATATCATGAGCGGAACTAGAAACGGTAGACTTATTCTGAGCGGCATGTTGAGCCTCAGCTTGTCTACGTTGCTTCTCCATAACTTCCTTCTTCAAACTTTCATTAGCCTTGTGTTCTTCCATTAGCTTTTCAGTCTCCAAGCTTTCCTTTTGCTTTTTGACTTCTAGCAATTCGTTTTCATAGTCTTCTCTAATCTTGCGGAGTTGTTCTTCGTGCTCTTGCTTTTGTTGTTCAGCCTTGGCTTCCAGTTCCAATCTTTGCTTCTCCAACAAATTCTTTTCTTCACGTTCACGTTCTTCAGCTTCCAACTTCAACTTCTCCTCGTGTGCACGACGTTCTTCTTCAAGCTTCTTGGTGATGTTACTCAATTCAGTTTGTTCATTAGCGTTCTCTTGTTTGATCAAGGCTAGCTCATTCAACAGAGTAGATATTTGGTTATCGAATTCGTGGATCTTAGGCAAGTATTCCTTATTTTCGTAACTATCAACAACCTTTTGACTTTCTTCGTGCTTCTTCTTAGCAATTTCGATTTCTTGTTCGTATTGCTTCTTTTGTTCCTCTAGTTTTTCGATTTCCTTTTGTGTCTGGTCTTGCTTCATGGTAATTTGAGTAACCTTCATGACCTTGGCGTCCACTTGTTGACCCAAGACAGTCATGTCAGTAGTCCACTTGTCGAATTCTTCTCTGACGCCAGCCTTCTTGCCTTGTAGTTGGTCAATTTCTTGTTGGACTTCAGATTGCTTGTTTAGGACTTCATCCTTTTGTTTGATCTTTTGATTCTTCAAGTTTTCAGTTTCCTTGAAAATCTTGTTCTTTTCCTCATTGTGAACTTGGTTTCTGTGGAAGATCTTCTTGACCAGGTCATTCTCACTAACCTCAATCTTACCGGCAGTTTCTTCCTTTAGCTTCTCCATTGACTCGTAAATCATGTCGATCTCCTTCTGCAACTCGTCTAGTTCGCTGTTGTACTCGGCCATTTTGTCGTTGTACTTAACCTTCTCGGACTTCCTGAAATCCTTCAACCAGCGTCTGTGCTTAGTCTCATCGTAGACGACCTTGTCGTAGACAGGCTTGGACATGTACCCGTACTCCTCGGTCTTTGCGATGATCTCAGGGTTGTCTGGAGTGGCAATTGGGAAGTCGAAATGCTCCTGAGGTGGGATCACTGGAACATCGGAGATCACTGGGTAAGCAGCGGCCAAGTTGCTCTCCTGGGTTCTCCTGAAGAAACCACCGAACTTGTTCTGTTTCTCAGGGACTTCCTGGTAAGGCATCTTTGGAGCCTTTTGGTAAGGAGCAGGTGTGGCAACAGTCATGAAACTTTCGGAGTCAGTGATGGTAGAGGCAGGGGCTGTGGAGGCAACTTCCATGTGTGCTTCGCCTTCATGCAGGGCATCCTCAACGGCGTCCTCACCCTCGACAATTTCCTCTTCGACTTCTTCAACTTCGACATCAGCTTCTTGTTCAGCTTCTGGTTCCTGGGTTTCAGCTTCTGGCTCTTCTGATGCAGGCTTTTGGGCTTCTTCTAGAGCGGCAGCCTCGGTCATAGCGGCGGCAGCGCCGTTGATGAAAGTTGGAGTGGAGCTCTCGACGTCGGTGGTATCCTTCTCCTGCAAATTAGGTGCCTGGATCTGCCTGGCCTCCTTGATGGTGCTGTTGTCCTCCTGCTGGTCCTCGACGTCGGTGTCGTCGTCCTCTTCTTCATCTTGCTTGACAGTCAAGTCCTGGATCTCCTGGCAGCTCTTCAAGTAGGCCAGCTTCTCCTCCTTGAGGTCCAGCTCCTTCAATATGGTCTGCTGTCTCATCTCATTCTCGGTCAAATAAGTAGGGAATCTGATGTCCTTGGCACGCTTGGTGTCCTTGCTCAGGGTCTTGTAGCCCAGCTCTCTGGGGTCCTTGTTAGCCAGGTCAGCGGTAGCACTCACAGTTGGAAACTTCACGTTCTTGGCGTTCTTGTTATACTTTGGCCTTGACTTACGGAACACGTACCCTTCACCTTCACCTTCTTCCGCGGTGACTTGGCTCTCGGATTCCTCGTCTGACGTAGAAGGTGACGAAGAAGAGGAAGACGAGGTATCGCGGCGTGTAGTGGTGCGGTTGGGAATACCGGCGGTGGATCCGCTTGTCACGGAGGAAGAAGCAGAGAACCTTCTTCTTCTGGTGTGAGAAGTGATTGAAGGTGCACCAACACCGCCTCTGAATGGCGAGACGTACTCCTTGTCTCTCAATGTCTTGGTCAAAATGGATTTCTTGCTAGTTTCAGGCTGCTCCTGCATCAGCCTAGCGAACGGGTCGTCTCTCTTAAACGACATATTGTTGTTGATTTCTTTGATATTCTTGTAATTGTTTACTTCTCTCTGCTATAGAACAAATCTATATTTCTTTTATATGAGAGAAAGAAATTTTTCAATCACAATTATTCATCCCCCCCCTTCATGAGACCCCCCCTCACAAATTTTATTTTTCAGTGCCCCTTCGCCTTCTGCCTTTGATACCTTGCTACACAGAGAGGGTGTAGAGGGTAGAGAGTACAACGAGAGTACAAAGAGCCCTTACCCGGGAATGGTATGTTACTCTGCCTATTGTATTACTGTATTACAGTAGTGTAGTACAGTACCCTACTAATAAACTTATAAGTAGCACAAGTAGTGCAGAGTACTCTGCACTACTGTGTGCTACTGTATTGTAACAGTACTGTAATACAATACTCGGCCGTATCGCAAGAACAATCCGTGTTTGTCTCTCTCTCTCTGCGGGCGTGTTTGTCTTTTTTGTCTGTTCCAATCCCAATTGGAGGGAGAAGAGAAAAAGAGACCCCTATTTTGTCTCTTCCTGCTTCCTTCCCTCGTCTCTTCTCTCTCCACGCTTCGTCTCTTCGTCTCTCTCTGCAATAGGGGATAACCCTGGCTTACTCCATCGGGTAATCCTGTAAACAAAGAAACCAATGCCCGGAGATCGCAGGCCCGAAGAAGCGAGAGAAAAATCACACACAGAGCACAGAGTTCAATTCTCAAACCTCGAAGGAAGTCCTGCGCTACGAATCCCCTTTTTTTATTTAAATTGCTTATTGCTTAGACCAGCCCGTGCACAATACAAATAAAAACACCTTATTATTTAATTGGATGAGGGAAGAAGAAAAAAATTTTTCTTTGCGATGGGGGATGGAAGGGAGTGCGGGTGTTTCTACGGATGGTTGTGGTTTGTTTTGGTTTCTTCCTAATTCTCCCTTTTTTTTTTTCTTGTTGTTCCAAAACAATGTTTATATATAAGGCCTTTCTTTCCAATTCTAAAAAAGTTTTTTTCTTATTGTTTTGGTTTGGAGAGTACTACAAAAAAGTATTATAACAAAACAATAAAAAAATGCTTTCTGTTGCTGATAACTTGCTGCGTATTGTTAACGCTGTCTTTTTGATTATTTGTCTGGGGCTGGCCTCCTCTTTGATTAACACCAGGAAGAGAAGCTCTTCCCGTGTCAACTACTGTCTGTTCGCTGCTGCTTACCCTCTGGCCACTGACTCTTTATACGGTATCTTCGCTAACTTCTTCGAAGTCCTAGCGTTCCCTCTAGTCCTTTTCGTCCTGGACTTCTTGAACTTCGCCTTCACCTTCACCGCAGGTACCGTTTTGGCCGTCGGTATCAGAGCCCACAGCTGTAAGAACCACAGATACTTGGAGAGAAACACCAAGATCATCCAAGGTTCAGCCACCAGATGCAGACAAGCCCAAGCCCTTGTCGCCTTCTTCTACTTCTCCATGGCCATCTTCTTGGCTAAGATGATCATGTCCATCGTCTCCGTCGTCTCCAACGGTGCCTTCGGCTCCAAGTTGAGAAGAAAGCATCACACCGAAGTTGGTGTCCCATCCATCTCCCAAGTTTAGACTCTAAACTTTCCCTTTTTAATTATTCGATACCTACCACACACTTTTTTTTTTATATTTCTTAATTTCTAATTATCTAAATAATCCCTTATTGAATTAATTCTATGTTTTCTTTTTTGTACTTGACTCTTTATTTTTCTGATGTACAGTTTAATTAACTTTTATTTTATTGTCCTACACTATTTAGCTACTATTTGTTATTTAATTTTTGCAACTCAGTTCACCTCGGTGGTGACGTCCTTTTGAGGAGCGACTCTCAACCTGCCCAGAGTGATGGACCCGACCTCGTAGCCGGTGTCGACAATGGCACGAGGAACACTCTCGCTCTTGTTCAACTTCTTCTCATAGGTGTCACTGATGGTCTTGTACGTTTCTTTGGCGGTGTCGTACTTGGGTTTCACATAGGTCTCATACCCGGGCTTCACGTAGGTCTCGATCTTCTCCTTGGCATTGTCAACGTACACGCTCTGCAACTTCTCCGCGGTGGGCTTGATGTACTCGTCGTACTTCTGCTTCGCGGTGTCCTTGGTGGGCTTGATGTACGTCTCAGAAACCTTCGATTGCAGGTCCTGGGTGAGTCTCGTGGTCGTCGTGGACAACGCAGCGACATGTGGCAGCTCCTTGAAACTCTTCTTATTGTCATCCTTCAACACAACGTTGCCTAGCTTGAATGGCTTGAGCACAAACTCGTTTAGCACAATGTTGAAGATGTTGGCAGCGTAGTCTATCAAGAACCACAAGACCCAGAACCCGGGCCTCTGGCCGTGCTCCTTGAAAGCTGCCAAAAAGGCATCGACACCCTCGGTAAGCACCACCAGGTTCACGAACTCATCGATCTTCCTGAACACACCGTACACCTTCTCAGAGACTCTGGTCACCACAGAAGGGCATTTACCGGAACTCATCACCCGCTGTTGCAAAGAGTTTGACCCAATCCACACAGCAGCAATGAACTTGGCAACCACAGGGTACGTGGTGACCAGGTCAATAGCCTTGTTCACCAGAGAGTACTGGTGCAAGTGCTGGTAACTTGGAGATACATACTCCAGGACAGCCCTGACACCATCCTGGGCCTCCTTCTTCTCGTGGCCCTCATCAGCAGCTTCAGCGTAGTTTTTTGTCATATTTACTTAGTTTTTTTTACGTTTTTTTTACTTCTATGTATGCAAGGAAAGAACCAGTGGTGGTCTTATTAGACCACTATATATACTTTCAATGTTTTTAATTGAAGAGGTACTTTTCTTCTTTGTGATGCCCCCAGTTCACATCAAGAATTTATTTATCAACCACAAAAAGAAAGAAACTAAAGAGTCAACCCTTTCGGACGTAAAAAAATTAATTCCAGTACGGGCGATACACTCTCCCACCCTTTCAAATTTTTTTTATCTTCCCTTTGGGAAACAAAGGGACTGCACTACAGGGATGCCCTTGTGGTGCTGCCTACAGCTACTGTGGTTCTGTCTAGCGTGGTAGCTTTTTTCTACTGTGGTTCTGCCTAGCCCTTCTACCGAGGTTGTTCTACCGTGGTGGGAACGCTAGGCCCACACCGAGGCTTAAAGATAAGAGGATTTCTTTGTTTAAAACACAACACACCCCTTTAAAAAGACAAAGTCTTATCAATAAAAGCCTTGAATTTCTGATGCAGGGGGAAAACTATGTAAAAAAAAAAAGGAAAACTATATCATTTCTTCTAATTATATTTAGGATTGTTTACACTCCGGAGGTTCTTCCTTCTTGCCTGCGAAATCGTCTACGTCGTCCTCGTCTTCGTCCTCGTCTTCGTCCTCGTCTTCTTCGTCGAATTCGCCGAACTCTTCTTCACCCTCAGCGTCATTGAACTCGAACTCTAGGGCTGCGCCTGTGAACCAGTCGACGGCACGAGGGATTAACTTGTCCTTGATCTGTTCTCCGATGGAGTAGTCGAGCGCTAGTCTTTCTTCAAGGTCCTCGAACTCTTCTTCGTCCTCCTCTTCATTTGGAGTCATCTTTGGTGGATCAAAGAAGTTGAAGAAGGACTCTATAGGCGTGATCTTCTCGATGGTGCGGACCTGCTTGGTGGACTTGTTTCTTTGCTTTCTCATCTCTACGGCAATCGTGGCATTGGACTCGTTGTCGGCCCATTCAATCTCGCATCCTTCGGCGTGGTCGTAAATGAAATCACCAGAGTAACCTAGCTCGCTTTGGTAGTAGTATGTCTTCGTCAAAATCTTGTTCTTGAAGTATGGGTTCTCCTCACTGAAATGGAAGTGCAATAGGAAACCCGGTTTACCCTCGGTCAAGTACTCTAGCTTGACGTCAGTCAGGAACTCTAGCACTTCGGCATCACGGTCAGTGATGGTGTCGGAGACGATTGGCAAGTTTTCCAATGCAGTCAACCAGAACGATGGGATACCCTTCAATTCCTCTGCTGTTAGTTTGATCTCAGATGGCTTTTCACCTTGTTCAGCAAGATCCTCACCTTCCTCTCTCTCCTGTATCTCCTTACCCTTGGTAACTTCTTCTTCTGTTGGCTCTTCGCTACCATTGATGATCTCAGCACGACGGCTATGCAATGGTGCGTACTTCTGCAAGTACTTGTGTTCCAGTTCGAACATCTCAACCTGGAAGTCCTTCTCCAAACTGAACAGATCAGATTGCAACTTCTTCAATGCAAATATACGGTTCTTCACCACCTGAGGCAGAGAGTCGATGTATCCACTGTCCTGGCCCACTAGAGTCCCCAATTTCTCCTGTATAGACTCCAAAAGCAATGGCTGAGCTCCTGTCAGAGCACTTTGAATATCCTCCTCAGAAATAGTTGGTGGGAGCTTGCTCTTGTTAACTGGGTTACCGTTCTTCAAGTAACTCCCGCTTAGAACACTGGCAGGCGTGTTATGAGGAGTTGGGGCATTATCAATCTTCATAGAAGACTTAGGTTTATTAGTCTTGATGGGTGCTGACATTTTATTTCTCCTAGTTTTTTTTCAATTATTCTTATTGGGTTTTTTCTCTTAGGTGCTCTATCAAAGAAAAAAAAAAAAGGAAGTGCAATCTGTTTGGATATAAAAACGAATAGTTTGAAAACAGATCAAGTTCTAAATAGATTAAAACAGAATCCAAATCAAAAAAAACCCAAGAAAGAGAATTTTATTTAAGAGAAAGTGGAATTGTTGTAAATTGGCAGCACATTTTTTAAACCAAAACGAACCAAAAAAATTTTTTTCAGCACGAAAAAAAAAAAAAAAGACGCGGAGTAGATAATTACTTACGATAAAACCATGTGACAAATATTTTATTGATTGGCCAATGATAATTGGTTATTACATTCGTTTATACAATTGCAGATGTGCTGAATATATAATTATTTTGTTTTTGTTTGTTTTTCACAAGGCGTTGTTATACCACAAATATGCAAGACAACAGCCGTGCTTTTATTTGAAACAACTACTCTTTCTCGAGATGTTCTTGAATACTTTCGACGTCATTACCCATTGAGTTCTTCTCCCAATCTACCCATAGTGGGCTCTCTTTGTTCCAATTGCCCTTTTGCACGGCATCGAGAAGTCTAGAGCCAAACAAGGGATCATACGACTTCAATTTCATAACTTTACTGAGGTGGGGTATCTGTACACACAGTAACGTCGAGTTGATAGCGTTCATGTAGTGTACTTGGTCCAATGTGGGGAAATGGCAGCTCAGCTCAAGGTCGTACTTGTTCGACGTGTTGCTCTTCAAGTAATCCAAAATTCTGAGACATGGCCTGTTGTTCTCCAGATCATGTGTAAACACTGATATTGTTCTTGGCTGGTTTTGTAGGGTTCTAAACATAGACATCTTTGCTTTGTTGTTCTTTTAATCGTTGTGTTGGATGTTCCTTTTCTTAATATGAAACGACAATATACCTTTTCAACTCTCCCCTTCCATTCATCACCTCTCCCCTCAAAATTTTTAGATTAAGAGAGCCATCTCACTATAAACGCAAAAATGAATCAAGGTACAGAGAAGAATCGTCTTGTATTACTTTGATGTTACCATCTTATCTTGATGCCATTTTAAATGGATGGTTGTAACCACTATCCCCTTCTCTTCTGGAACTGTATTTTATAACCCTGCGATATCCTTTAACCGTTGCAATACACAGACGTTACAACAAAAAATGAGAGTTGTATCATAAAGGTCTCAATAATGCATTGTTCGTTTATATCAATACTCACACTATAAGAAGAAGCATTAAAACTGGTTTATTATAACATACAATGCCTGCTTTAAATACTCATTAGTCATTTTCACTTTAAGTTTTGTAGACATAATACAAAATCGCTAGTGAAAAACGAAACAAGACACAACTGTAGTAGAATCAAGAAGACTTACTTGTGTAAAATATCAATCATACGCATACATATACATGTATCATTCAATGTTATATGTATTAATATGTATACATAGTGCTAATATTACACACACGTGATTATCAATACTGACGAAAATACGGTTCTTGAACCACCACCACCAAAAAAAATAAAGGCTAAGGGCTAAAAGATAGACCCTTTGAAAGGATGCGATGGATTATCTGTATTTTTATCTTGCTTTCTCTTCTACACTACTTGTTTGTATTCTGATAATACATAAACAAATAAAATTATGCTCTTAAAAGTTGCTCAAAGCTCGGTTGGTGTCGCTAGACGTTCCTTGGTAGGTTCTGCCTTGACCAGACCCATCTCTATTCAAATTGGCCAGACTAGAAGATTGTATTCTAGTGAAAGTGCACAGGAGGAGAAAGCCTTAACGTGGACAGATTTTTTCAAATTGAGGAAACAGCAACGCAGAATCAATGTCGGTTCTTCTGTGTTTACCGCTCTATTAGGTGCAAACATATCGTGGGCCTATTTGTCTACTATGGAAATTGATCCTACACAGATGATCTTTGGTTTTGATCCATTGGTCGTGGTTACCGCAGGGCTAATGGCTTCTGGTGCCCTTGGTTACCTAATGGGTCCAGCTGTCGGTTCTCAAGTTTTCAGATTGAGTAAAGGTAAAATTCTGCCTGAGTTTAATAACAAGAATAAGGATTTCTTGAAACACGTCATTGAAAACAGAGTTGATGCCTCTTCTCAAAGTTTCAGTAACCCAGTGCCAGACTACTACGGTGAAAAGATCGGCTCCATCAAGGAATACAGACAATGGCTACGGGACTGTCATGCATATGCCAAAAAGGCAAAGGAATTCTTATAAATAGATTAAAAAGAAATTATAACCGTTTTTTTTTTTGTACCTCAATTTGTTGTATCTCATGTAAAAATTAGAAATAAAAAATATAAATGCTACTTTACATATTCTATCAAAAAGGTACCATGTGCTAAAAACTGTCCACTACTTCACATCGTGAAAATCTATTGCATGATAATTTTTCTTCTTATAGTTACGTTAGAAAGTTTCAAAAACGTAAAAAAAGGAACCCATAAAAGTTCCATAATATATACATCAATTAGAGGAGCTGACATAGAACAGCAATGATTAAAAATATCTCTATCTGTTAATCAAAATCCCTTCAAGTTAACAATCTATCTTAAATAGTTTAGAAAAAAAAAAAAAGTATAAAACCCCCAACCAATTTATCATAATATTAAATGGCCTACTGTTACATTATTTTTGACTTGCCTAAATTAGTTTGAATTTCAAAAAAAAAACGAATGGACAAATACCAAGATATTCTTATAGGAACGGTATAAAGTCCTTAGGATCAAATATATCTTGGATCAATTCATAATTATATCTCAGTTCATTAGATGGAGGACTATTTCCCGGGTCAGGCAATGGCTCGCGATTTCCCCAGTTTTGACAATCAAGTTTCTCCCAATCTTTGATTAGATCCTCTGCAGTTAGTTCAGGGTCCGTAAAATTTTCATTTATTGGAGCTGCATTCACTTCATTAACAAGATACTTAAGCGAATCCTTGTAAAAAGACTCAAATAAATTAGTCTTGAGTTGATTGCTATATTTGTCATTGATTTCCTGCAATTTTTTCACATTCAAGTCCAAATTATAATGTTCATCATACCTACAGATTGGGAAAATATTTCTCTTCCACACATCCAGCACGACCTCTTGATTTCTAAATGTTAGCGGAACTGAGCTCAATTGATCGTAGAGTTTAGCTACCAATGGGATTCTTTCCTTGACATTCTCTTGGAAAGAATCCTCATTATTATACATCATTTCATGTAGTAAAAAGGTTAAAATAGTTCCCCAAGGGTCCTTTTTGCCAAACGACGATAATATACGGAAATCAACTTTCATATTGAATAAATTCTTGAAACAACGGTAATACTCTTTTCCAAAATTGGAAACATAAAATGATGAAAAAACATACAAAAATTTGACAAACTGCTGTCTTGAATCTGAGTTTATGTTCGGAAAACGGTGCAAACGTAAAATCACGGATTCTAGAAAATGTACAATTTTATCTGCGGCCAATTCGACAATACGATTAGTATAGAAACCAGTTAAACTGCCTAAATAAACCTCGCCTCTCTGATTCCAATATTCGAGACAATTAACAGATAATTTCAGGAGGAGATCCCAAAATTTATGGAAAGTATTATGAAAGCGGACAAAATCGCAGTCGCATTCGTAAGAGAGTAATTCTGCATGAATTATTGATACTTTTGCTATTGCTATCATCCAGTCATATTCAAAAACTCTGGGATCATCGTTCTTTTCCATGATATCACTAGCAGTAAAAATCTTTTTTATGTTGTTATACTCATTTTCCAATGTATCTATATGTTTCACCAAGCTGATAATGTCAACTTTACTAGGGAAGGTTGATACTTCTTCGTAAATACGTCTGAGAATTGGGTCTAGATGTAGTAAATAGAAGTAAAAATCACTTCCATCTGAGCTATCAAATTTTTGGTTAACTTGGATATAATTCATTTCTAGGGCTTTCTCAATTTGACAGTCTTGACCGTTAATCAGTAGCATTTTTCTGTCCCAATAAACAATATAACTCCATATTTTCTGATATAAAGTCTGGTAGTCTTCAGGTTTCATGATATCTTTATATGGTCGAGCCCCTTTACTGATTTTATAGAAATGGGTGATATCGCTATAAAATACACTCCAATCAATACCCATTTCCTTTGCACTAGCAATTATCATCCCCATCAAGATACTATTTTGCTGAGCTTGTTGCCCATCGCCATCATCAGGAGCAATCCAATTGTAATATCTATACAATAAAAGACATTGGAGTTTTAGAAGAGTGCATTTTTTCGTTGCCTTGGCATCGAATAAATAATAGGATATATTTGGTATGAATTTTGTTGTGTCAAGTTGAACAATTGGACTGACATTATCACTAGGAATATTTGAAAACGTTATTGAAATTTTCGAAATTTTGGCCAGGAGTAAGATAATGCAATAGACTAAGTGATCATTATTTTTTGTTGAAATCTCACCAGTTTTTTCTATAGAATCATAAAGTCTTTCTACCTCTGCCTTCAAGGTATCATAATTTAGAATCGGGATAATACTCATTAAATGTACTCTGTAAAAGTTAATGACGTAAGTTAATACCACAAATCTTGATGGTAAATGCTTTTCATCCAGGATATGATTTTTCGGAAGATGTTCGATTACCATTTTCTCTCTATATTGTGCAAATTTTTTGAAGATTTCATTATGGTCTACTTCATTGTTTTCAATAGATTGTCTATCGACGCTATCAAAGGTAGTGAATAAGGAAAAAGAATTTGGTAAGTTTTTCATGCTCATTACTTCCTTCATATGATTAACAGTTCCGTTTACTGCTCTTTTGCGAAATGTGGATAACACTGTCAAGTAGGGGTCTCTGTACTCTATTGATGCACAAGTCCATAATGCAAATTTAGTAATCGATGATCTCTTTATTTCCACTAAATGACCATTAGGAATCATGTTAATAAAATATTTCGATCTAATTTCAGGTGGGATATGTCCATACATTTGCCTTGCGTCACATGATATCTTATTATCAGAAGTAACTCGCTTAGGATTCCCATATTCTAGTTCTTCTGCCGATACAAGACTTGCAGGTGTCCATCCAGTATCTCCTGGAGAATATACCCTCCCGTTTATCACGGTAGCTAGTGTATTACCATGCACATCTAAAATAGGTGAGGACACTATATTTCTCTGACCTGACATCGGATAACTTGAATGAACATTAATTACAGGTGGTGAACCATGTGAAATATTGGCAGTGCTGTTCACTTGTCCATTGCTATTGTAATGATTAGGGGCATTAATGATATTATTAGGGGCATTCAAACTATTATTCTGCGTTTTAGCAAACTCACCACTAATAACTTTTATGCTGGAAGTATCACTTTTAGTTTCCACAGGTCGCTGTTGTACATCATTATTGAGAATATCTGAGACATAGACACATGTAGCAGCGTCTCCGAGACTCCGACACCTTCCACAGGGTTGCTCTCTATCACATTTCGTCTTCCTCTTCCTACAGTTAGTGCAGACCACAGTAAGACGACGCCTACCCTTCGAAACCTTCTTTGTAGTTCCATTAATCTCCGTTCCTGACATAATGGTTTTTGTAAATCGTCAATTAGATATAGTTTTTTATTTTATCAGGTACCAAAAAATTACACGATTTGTTTTAAAGAAAACATAAAAATGTAAGAACAGCAAAATCAGCCCACTTTATTCAAAATCCAACGTGGCTTTGTTAATTGCACTATTATTCATGTTCTGTAAAAGGTTTCATGGTTTTAAATTTAATCCCGGTTGTTATCGATGATTGCTTCATGATCTGGATTGGCAGACTGTTAACGCCGTGGAAAGAAAAAAAACAAAAAATTTTTTGTTAACCTTCTGATGCGATGCGATGCGATGTGATGGGGCAAGTTATTTAGACCTCGATGGAGCTACAAATAGGCCATAGCAGCACCTAAATACTTACACAATACGGCAAAAAGAAATAAAATTGAAGTGATGTCCAATGGGAGAGTGGTTCCTTGGAGGGACAAGTCGGAATTAGAAGAATTGAAGGCATGGTTTTACCCAAAGGAAGCTGACAAAGGAACGGTCAATGATCTAAGAAGTAAAGCTATAAGGAGAGTGAAAAGCTACAAGATAAAGGGGTCACAGTATTTACCACATGTTATTGACTCTACTGCACAGTTAACTAGTGCAATGCTTGCAGACGAAGATGTGGGAGACAAATCTGAAGAGTTACACAACCTGATAAATATGCGGATGACTTATACTATGATTCTTATTAGGTTCGTTAACGGTTTGTTAGATCCATCTCAGCAAACACAGTTTGCTATTCCATTACATACTATTGCCAGGAGAGTCGGTCTTCCGTCATGGTTTGTAGACTTGCGTCATTGGGGTACACATGAAAGAGACCTTCCGAGCATCGATATGTTACGGATGGCTGCTAAAGAAGCACTTGTATGGCTGTGGGATAATTACTGGAATAATGAAGAACTTGATGAAGATGAAGATGATGAAGATAGTGAAGAAGCTAGCGTTGATGATCAAAAAATTGAAGAACTAAGAAGGTTGATTAGGAATTGGAAAGCTAAAGAGGACGAGTTGGAAGAGTATAGCTACATTTGGTTAAAAGAAGGTTCTGGAGTTATTACTAGTAAAAATTTCACTGGTAGTGAAAGCAATAACAAAGTTGTATCTGAATTAAACTCTATGCCGACTATGATTGAAAAATATAGCACCGTTTTCAAACAATTATGGAAAGGAATAAAGAACCACTCACTCTTCATCAAAGTCGTGATTGAATCTTACAATAAACTGTTACTAGGATTCCTACTCCGAAAATTACCCAATTTTGACATTGAGATTATATCTTGGATAATAGACACAACCAACCAAATTTATATCGAAGAAAACAAAGAAAGTTATGACAATGTAGCTTTATTGACATCTCGTTTTCCCAAGTGGAAAAAGCTAGAAAACTCTTTGCTTCATGGGTTAGTAAGGTGTATTAACATTAAACAAAGGGCAGAAGACATCAGAACTTGTCTGGATAGAGGAATGCCACTTACTTATCCTACAAGCCGTTTATATTATCTCCTCTCAGACAGTATAGAATCCGAACTGAATAATAACAACTGGAGGAAAAAGAAACGTCGGAAAGATGGTAATGATAGTACTAAAACATTGTTAGATATATCTACTCAATGGAAAACGCTGAACAAAGAATATATCTTAAGTCACGATACTTTACTGGAGGAGAAGAAGTATAATACATGGAAAAGAACCTCTAATCAGACTGACGCTAAAGAAAGTGGAAAAATACCAACAGATAATACAATTAGCAGCGATCTTCAACAATTAAAAGAAAGACTTCAAAAACTTAAACAGAAGAAACAAGAAACTGATGTAATGAAACTCAAGACATATAATTGGGAACAGCATACTGACTGGGAACCAAAACCTATAGGTACTTTATAGAATCATTGTTTATAATAAGACAACAAAACTAATTGAAATAATTACTGCATCTCTATTTTTTTATACCAGCTTAGCTAAGCGTGGGTTCCAATAAGATAATTATTCGATGTTTTACTACTGTATATTACATATATAAAACAAGATCAAGAGGGGAAGATAATTGAATCACTCAGACATCCTAGGAAGGTCTCATAAATGAGCGGTCACCGATTAGCACTGAAGATGGGTTCTTATAGCGTGCTCCTACCGTGGAAACTGCGAATGTAAGGAACCAGTTTTTCATCACCGTGATTCAAATACTTTTATATTTTTTGTTACTATGACAATTAATCATTATCATCACAAATGTCCTTGTTTAGTCTTGGGAAAAACTGCAATCAATAAATAAAAAAAAAAATAAATGATTATTTCTTTTCTTCCCTAATGCTCTTTTTCAAACATATCGTATTGCGAAAATGAAACTTCATAGAAACAATATGATAAGTTTAAAAAAATAAAATTAGGAAAAAAGGCTCAGAGTCTTTGTTGTGTATTCATGATACACTGGCAAGAAAAGTCCTCACAAATCCAAGAGAAAGAAAAAAAGGTCGTAATACAGATCGAAACCCATAAAACTCCCTCGAAATTTTCAATCTCATAGGATAAGATGGACATGGTAGAAACCCTGTTCGTCATGGTCGAATCGGACTGGGAAAGAAGATTACCGTTATCATCAAAGCCAGAAATAAAAAAAAATGAAGAAACAAAAAAAGTCTCTTCATTCATCAATTATTCTTTTAAAAAAATAAATTAAAAGTTCCCTAGACCCTTTTCAGCCTTGAAAAGTCAAGGAACAAATGTCATGATAAAAAAAAATTGTCTTAGTGAGTACATGAGACAAAGAAAGAAAGTATATTGTCACACAACCCACACTTTACTATAAATAATAGTAAAATAAAGTGGAAAGTTACGTAACAATATCCATTCCTTCTTTGTTCATGATGATTTTTATAATTGTTAGGAATTAATTAAGAAGGAGACATCATTTTAACTTTTCATGAAAATTTAGCCGGCTATTTATACGTTTTTCCAAAATCGATGGAACCAGGAAGAACGCTAAAAAAAAATTTTCTCAGCACGTTCATAGTGACATAACTGCATTAGGGTTTCGGATTGCATACACTACTTGAGAATTAGGTCATTTTTATTATCATATTGAAATTTATAACGATTATAAAGTGACTAGTGATGGAAGATAGGTAGCTATATCTATTTACTGATAGCTTATTTATGCTTTGTGGGAGTAGTCCTTTAGGATACCAGCCATATGTGTGTTCGTGATTTTCCCTCTTCTGTTTCTCTTCTTCTTGACCTCGACTCTGGTAGTTTGTCTCTTGATAGAAGCTGGGTCCACACTTGCTGGTTTCAGACCTAGTTCTTGTAGCTTACGAGGCAACTCTGCAAATTGTGGTAGTTGCACGTTCTCCCAAATCTTGACAAACTCCTCGTCAATACAGTTTAAGTTACCACCACGATTGTACCAGACATATCTTGGGGTCTTATCTTTCTTTGTCCGCAGTACTAAAATTTTACTTTCTTCTTCTAGGTCATTAATAGTCTCCTCACACTGGGGCCACCCGTCTTTCAAGTCCTTGAACGAGATACCCTTGAAAGTAACTTGAGACCTCAGTAAGTTTAATAGCTCTTGTGCGGAGTGAACATCATATGTCGACAGGTATTTGAATGCACTCTTCTTCTCATCGTATTCAATCCTCTCCAACTTCTTCAGCAACTCAATAACTTTATCGTCTTTCTTCATAGACAGGTAGTCCATAAGCTCAGTCAACGGTACAGGTTTTCCCTTCTTTTGAATATACTCTGTGGCCCACAACAATTTCGAAGAGTCGTGACTCTTAGATATGTCTGATTGACTCGCCTGTAATGCGGCAGCCGCGATAGACCCCGGTTTCACCCTCTTGGAGGGAGAACTATCATAATCACTGTCGTCCACCAGATCAATTTCTTCCTCAGGTCTATTCCTCTTCTTCTGCGGGGTACCTTCTACATCCTCATCCTTAATCTCAATAGGCTTGGAATCACTGTTGTTACTGTTAGCTCGGCTACTATTACCAGGTCTGGGAACTCCAAGCACCGGGGCAGACTTAACTTTGCTCTTAAAAGCCTTCAAATTAGCCAACAACGGATTGCTCTTACTCATCTTTAACACCTCCTGTTTTCCTCTTCTTTTAAAAACGGGTACTAGCAGCTATCAGATCCACCAGGTCTTGTAACTTGTACCTAAGTTCACTAAAAGAAGTTCAGAAGTTTAACAATGACAGAGAACCCTTGCTTTCCTTTTAGCTAATTGATCTATCATAAAATACGACTATGTGCAACTGACAGCAAAAAAAATTTTTTTTTTCACGTTCTGAATGAAAAAAAAAAAATATTTAAAGCAAAGAGCTTCTTCTTAGTGTTATTTCTTCTTTTTTAGTATTATTTCTTGTTTTTTGTTTTGATTTTAGAAGGGTGTGATGGAAATTGAGCTCTGTCTGGATTATACAGTTGCATATAATTTTCTTTTTCTTTCTAGTCTTTTTCTATGTGTTTTATTTTGGATGAGGAAGTGAATTGATAACCATGGGTGCCCTTAATTGAATTTTCTTTGGATATTTTCTTCTTTTTTTTCTTCTTTCTATTTTCTTCTGAGTTTTTGAATCTTTCTGTCTCTATTATTATTGTATGTTCCCGCCTTTTACTCGAAAAGTACCCTCCTTGGAAATGTTTTCAGCATTTGATATTGTTCTTCCGTATTTCAAGTGTTAGTTTCCTGTTATCACAAGGGATATGTGCTTTAGTGATGGTATGAGAGATTTGAGATGAAGAAGAGAATTCTGAAAGAGGGAATTTGGAGAAATTTCTATTCATTGAATATTTTATAAAGGGTGTTAACCATGGCCTTCTTTTCTCTCTTTCACGTTCAGTTTGAATACTCATTGAATTGATTAGAGATAAAGGAATTATTTGTGATTTCCAGGTATTCTCCTTTTTCTTTTAGTGGGGGATGTTTTCGAAAATCAAACACGTCTGGAGTAGTAAAGTACAGCTTTCAGAAGTTGTGCCTCTTTCTATTTCAGCTCCAACTTTAAAACCATTGCTATTTGAGGTTACTTCTAAGACATCGTCTTGGTTAAGAGATCCATGAAATGGTGATGACCTGAGGTTTGGTACATTTTTTTTTTATATTTAAGTATTTTTTTGTTATTATATCTTGTGAAAATGTCTTGAAAACTACTTGTAAAACTGTAATATTCTATCAAGTTATGCTATTTGAATGCTAAATTTTTATATATCTATCTAATTATGCTCTTGTGGTTTTATGAACCGTTTACCTGCTCCGTGTTTCCACCATCTAGGTAGACAACTTAGTACAGATGGATCAATGTTTCTCTTCGAGTCAACGTCACAAATGCAACGTTGTTGTAATCTTATTCCGAAGGATTTTGGACATGCAAAGTATGGTTTGTGATCATAACCTATTTCATCGAAGTGAATGATTTCCTCACTCTTCAAGAGTAAAGAAGCTGCAATGGTGTGTACGGGAGCATCTCCCCATCTTTCGTAGTAAAATCCACCCTTTGAATCTAAAAATTCAAAGTAATCATTGTACTCTTTACTTCTGAAAAAATTTAAATCTCCTACTTCGAAATTCGACCAGAAATGACATAAGTTGTAGTCACTAGTGGAATCGATAAGACCAATTGTATTGGGACTAAAATATTGTTGATCAATGAGAAAGTTATATGAATTTGTGTCCATATCAATATGATCACTTCTTGTTTCAATAAACTCTTCTATGTTTTCCCATAGGGACGGAATTGTGTCTTCATATTCATACAAGGACAGGATGAATCCGTATTTATACTTATTGGTTCTCATCACTTTGAAAGGATCATAAGGGAAATCACAGTAATAATCTACGTTTGGTTCTACTCTCATATAATAATCGTATTTCTGCAGTAGCTTCTGCTTGTAGAAAAACCCAGAATTAAACCTACACATATTACGATAGGAACTGGATCCACCAAATACCACTCCAGCGTTTGCCATAATTTCTAACTTATGCTGGTATAACGTTTGGTTAATCCAATCAGGACAATTCCAATCCTCAGATGGGATGTGACCGTAATATGTCATCCCACTAGCCATTGCCGAAGTGGCTACGACGAACTCGTCTGTGAACGGTACGTCATTTAAGAAAACCCAATCGTAGTTATAACGGTGATTAAACCTGTCCTCCAAGGCTCTCATTGATCTCAATGCCCCATCTAACTCCCAATTGCGCACCAACATCATTAATGTAGCGTTTTCCTTACCATCCACATACTCTAATTTCTCAAAGAATGCATTGTCATTATACGTATTACTGGACAGTTTCAAGGGAGACAACATCTCTCTTCTCCTCAACCCATTGAATTTCTCTATAACTTCTGTACTTTTCTGTTCATATATTTCATTCAAATCAGCAAGGAGACCCAATTGGGCATACAACCACACAAATACCTGCACCCACACCATACACTTCTATTTCTCTCTATTTCTATGAATAAGCTAAATTATTTTTTAATGCAAACTGGTATATATAACCAAAAACCTTCAGATCAAATCACTTATGCTACAAGCATTATCAGAGTCGGGTTCTAATAAATGAAAGATCAACCAATTTAAAGAGAAACTTACTGATCCCTTTTCTCCTATAATAATTAACAAAAAAGAAAAACAGTACAAGAATAGGAGAATTAGGATAGATATAGTTTTTGTATGGTGTGATAAAGTGCAATCCCTATTTATAGCATTCAGGTTCCTGTAAATTGAAAAAAAAAAATTTCATAGAAAAAATTTTTCTTAGAAATCGGCAGAGGACACCTATCATGTACAGAAAATAGAATGATGATCCCTCCTTCTCCCCTCCAATCCTCTCTTGGAAAAGGTCTAGAAGGCACAGAATCGCTTTGATCTTCTTTATAAGAAAAAATAGAAAAAAAGCTCTTCTTCGATGGCCGCAGTGATATTCAGAAACAATTCCTAGCGCAGTTTCTGTGAAGGGACTCTTCTTAGATCTCCAAGAAGGGAAATTCCCTCTACTTTGTTATGTAAGCAAATTAAAACTTGGCAGTTATCCACAGAGACCAGCGTACATCTTATGATTTCTCGGGAAAGTTGGGCCGAAAGAGCAAATCTACACAGTCTGGAATGTGTTCATGTGGGGCTGAGAGAAGGCCGTGAGAAAAAAAAATGAAGAAAAAGAAGAAGACGCAGAGAACTGTACGCACAGAATACACGTGGAACAAAATTATTTTTTAACAAAAAAAGAAATAAATCTTAAAAAGCATTTGCTAAGGAATATGCGTAGGCGAGGCTACACAGACTCTAATTTACATATCCTATTTAGGCTATTTTTCAGGTACCCTGTCTCAGAAAAAATTTCTTTTTTTTTTTTTTTTAATTTTTGGTGTGTTCTATTGCCGTTTTCCTAGGCATTGCCTTTTTGATTCCGATTTCTTTTTTTTTTTAACTACGCCTTCTCTTGCTCTTCTAGGAATTGCTGGTAGTTGGTCATGTCTGTTCTACTTATGGTTTCCTGTAACCGATGTTCGAATGCCCTCAGTTCCTGTGAATACTCAATGTGAAGCTGTGGTACTTCTAAGCCCAGTGCATTCACCTGGGAATTGTAGCCATCGAACGTTGGGTATTGCAAATAAAGGTTTGATGCTGGTGCCAACGGGATATACATTTTCTCTAGGGATGTGGCTTTTTGTAGTAAAGCGTGCGCGTCTTGTTCAGAACGCATGCATTGGACGGTGAAATGGACCATCTTCCGTATTTGGTGCAGCAGGAATGATTGTCCGTGTAAATATATAGTCACCCATTCCTTATCATTTACCCAAAATGGTGGGGATACTTCTAATGCTTTTAGATATCGTGTGCTACTTCCCTCAGTGTGTTGTTTGCCCACGGTGAAATTATGGAAATTATGCGTGCCTTCAAACTGTTTCCACAATTGAGCATACCTTTGCTGCTGTTCTGAATCGTACTTGAAATTTTCATGTCGGGATAACAGACTGGTTGGAAGCATGTACTTGTAATGCCGCGTACTTGTCATTAAACGCGCATTGAATTTCTTCTTTACAGGTACTAGTCCCCAAACACGGATATCTTCCGGCAACACAGCATTGAGTTCTTTGGTTACTTCCTCCAAATCTTCTGTGAATCGTTGCATTTTCAATGCAAGTAGATTTCCTAGAGCGTGGACACCCTTATCTGTTCTCGTGGCCCTCGAAAACGAATTCTTAGAAAAATCGACAGCATTGTCTGATGATATACAACCAGTAGCACATAATGCCCTAAAAACTTTGCTTTCCACCGTCTGAACACCTTCATTGTACTGCATTCCATGGTAATTGGTTCCTATATATCCAAGCACAATGCCCATTTTCCGTTTCGGTAGCCTTCCATTGCTATACAACCGAATCCCTGTTTTACAGAGAGACATAGCAGCAGATAATGGCCTGTGATTTGAATTGACAGTATTGAAACTGTTGATAACAACATATATACCATTCTACACATGACTAAAAATCTCAAAGAGAAGTGAGTTTAACGTGACCATCGTTTTAAACGTCTCTGAAAATTTTTTTTTCTGAAAAATTTCCAAAATTTCCAAAATTTTTTTTTCCAGCGATGAGCTTTGCGATGAGCTATTGCTGATGGGTTATTGGTGATGAGCTATGCTTGATCGTCCATCACTTTAAGTACATAGATACCGTATAGTTAGCTTTCTGTTGTAGCTTATATTATTTAATTGCAATTAGGAAACAAATATAGAAGTGTTAAGAAGTAATTAAAATGAGACAACTTACAGAAGAGGAAACTAAGGTTGTATTTGAGAAGTTAGCTGGTTACATCGGTAGAAACATCTCTTATCTGGTGGATAACAAGGAGGTTCCACATGTTTTCAGACTACAGAAGGATAGAGTGTACTATGTTCCTGAATATATTGCTAAGCTAGCAACCAGTGTCGCTAGACAGAATTTGATGTCTGTTGGTATCTGCCTCGGTAAGTTCACCAAGACTGGTAAGTTCAGACTGCACGTTACTTCTCTCTCAATCCTGGCCAAGCATGCCAAGTACAAGATATGGATTAAGCCAAATGGTGAGATGCCTTTCCTATATGGTAACCATGTTCTGAAAGCTCATGTTGGTAAAATGTCAGACGATATTCCAGAACATGCTGGTGTTATAGTTTTCTCCATGAACGATATGCCATTGGGTTTCGGTGTAAGTGCGAAGAGTACATTAGAATCCAAGAATCTACAACCAACAGCAATTGTGGCCTTCAGACAAGCAGATATTGGTGAATACTTGAGAGATGAAGATACTCTATTCACTTAAAAACGACAAGCAGAATATAAAAAAGAAACACAAAAAAGCTAAGTTATAAAAGATAGAAACACAACATTAGTCTATATTATTTTACTATTATTTTTGGCATGGTCATGTTATTTTTATAAACTTAAATATGTATATTATTTTATTTCGATATTTGTTCCAATAAATTTTGCCAGCAAACTGACCTCTCCATAATGGATTTTTTTTTTTTTTTGCTAAAGCTTCAAAACCGCTTTCTTCAGAAACAAACGAAGGGGACTATAAATTGGAACAACTTTTTAAATATGAGTTTCATGTACACCATTCAAAACTTAATCATCTGTAGAAACTCCATCCACAAAATAACAAGTCTATGTTTCTTTCCCTAAGGAAACCTGGGGTCTTTAGACCTTGTGTTCGACATTTGACTACTAAAGGACGTCCAAATCAGAATAACTTCAAATCAAATACTTCGAGCAGGTCAGATCTTAAGCTATCTTCCAAATTCAATAAACGGAAGGCAAGACAAGCTCAAAAACATAAATCAAAGGAGCAATTTAAATATGGTGAATTTGGTGGCTTGAAAGAGAATAATAACGAAAATTTGAATTCAAATTCTACTTTGATAGAGAAAATAAAGACATTCAATGAGCTAAAGTTGCTACCAGATGTTAGAAGTCACATCATTAACTTGATTAAAAAGGATTCCATGAACTCCAATGTTGACGAGATCACACCTTCACCAATCCAAGTTGTTGCCATAAAACGTATGTCCAAGAATCTAATGGATCGTTCTCTTCAAGTCCATGCAATTGCGGCAGAAACAGGCTCTGGTAAAACAATGGCTTATGCATCAGCTTTGATCGATTATTTAAAAAGGCAGGAAATAGAAACACCAGAGTACTGGAATAGTATAAAAGATAAGGCCATAATACGGTCTGTAATTCTAGTACCAACCATTGAGTTAATTGATCAAGTTTACAATACCCTCAACCCTAAAACGGAAGATGAGTTTGAACTACATGTACAGAAGTGGAATAATGATGTTAGCTATCAGGATCTATTGGAGTCATTGAAGAAGAGAATCGATATACTTGTCACTACACCATCTAAATTACTAGCAATTCAAAAGATCAGAATGATCACCAGACCAGACTTAATATTTCAGCGAGTTAACTTTACAGTGATTGATGAAGCTGATACACTTTTTGATAAATCTTGGTTAGAAGATACCCATCGGGCATTGAAAACTATGCCTAATGTTAACCATATAATCCTTTGTTCAGCGACCATACCAAATGAATTCAATAAAACTATGACGAAAATGTTTCCTAATGTCATACCTTTAACTACACCAAGATTGCATAAATTACCAAAAGGTCTCAATTTCAAGGTAGTGAATGCTGCCATTAGTCCATACAAGGGATCTAAAATCAAAGCATTGGCTCAAACACTTTATGCTATTGCACATGATGGTACTGATCTTGGCTATGAGAAAAGATGTATTGTATTTGTCAATGAAAAGAAAGATGTGGAACCAGTAGTTCGTAAACTAAAGGAAGAATATGGCCATAATGTTGTCGGGTTAATGGGATCAATGGATGCTACTGTTAGACAAAGCGTCATTAAAGATTTTATATCAACGCCTAAACCAATCACACAGTCACAATCTTTTGATACAGATAATGTAAAAGTCCACGAGACCATTAAGGTAGCAGAATCTAACATTACAATTGGAAATATAGACAGCTTCATTGAACCAGCAAAAGATGGCAACGATGCAAGTCCGCTTAGAGTCCTAGTGACAACCGATGTGATGGCAAGAGGTATCAACTTCAAAGGTGTAAGGAACGTTGTTCTATATGATGTACCTTCCACAACAATTGACTTAGTGCACCGATCAGGAAGAACAGCAAGAATGAAACAAACTGGAAGAGTCTTTATGATTATTGATAGGAAAACCAAGTCCTGGGCTAAGGCTATTCCATCTGTTTTGAAAAATAACAAGGCACTGACCTAATGATAAATTCATTTATGATATGTATACGACACCTGTAAATAGATTTGTAATATTAATATCATTATTTCTAAGATAAATTCGCATTTGATACCATGCATGTGCATATTACAGAATTTATTATTAATCACGTGATCTATATATTCTCTTGAAAGCGATTTGGTAATGTCCGCATTTTGTTGCTGTTATGTTTACCTTTTGAAAACATATAACTTAATTAACTTACGTTCAGCCCTGTAAAATAATAACACTGTGTATCATTGAGTATTGAAGGAAATACGACACTATCGATGGCAAAACAGGATAAATTGAAAGTAGCTTTTATACACCCAGATCTTGGTATTGGTGGTGCCGAAAGACTAGTTGTGGATGCAGCATTGGGACTACAAGAAGACGGTCATGAGGTTTTAATTTATACTAGTCATTGTGATAAGACCCATTGCTTTGAGGAAGTAAAAAATGGTACTCTACAAGTTGAAGTAATGGGTGATTTTTTCCCAACAGACTTCAAGAAGAGATTTTTTATCATTTTTGCAAATTTGAGACAAATGTACTTGGTTAGCAAACTAATTTTAACCGGTAAGTACAAAGAACATGATATTTTTATAGTGGATCAATTGTCAACCTGTATTCCATTTCTGAAGACTGTAAACAGCCATGTCTTATTTTACTGTCATTTCCCAGATCAATTGCTAGCAAAGAGAACCAACATACTAAAAAAGCTATATCGTATTCCGTTTGACTTATTGGAGCAGTTTACTACATATTGTGCCGATGAAGTAGTAGTAAATTCGAATTTCACAAAGTCAATGTACAAAAAGACATTTAATTATATGAACAAGAATCCTGGCGTCATTTATCCTTGTGTAGATACAGAAGCCGTTCCAGTTCCTGAATTAGACCAAAACATAGGAGATGCTTTGATTGGCCCAGAAGAGAAATTTTACCTCAGTATAAATAGATATGAAAAGAAAAAGAATATAGAACTCGCAATAGAATCATATGCTGAAGCTATGAAGAGAGCCAGTGATAAATTTAAGTTAATCATAGTGGGTGGTTATGATCCAAGAGTTCACGAAAATGTGGAATATCTAGAAGAATTGAAAAATATCAGCAAGAAGCTGAATATTAAATATTCTGTTTTGCATTACAGCGATATCTCTGAAGCTTTTGATGCCAACAAGATTAAAACGTCCATTAATGACTCAAAGATCATATTCATTACATCAATCTCATCTACTTTGAAAGATTATTTGATTCAGAAGATGGAATTATTACTATACACGCCTTCTTATGAACATTTTGGTATTGTTCCACTGGAGGCTATGAAATATGGTAAGCCTGTTTTAGCAACGAACACTGGTGGCCCTCTGGAAACTATCGAAACTTATAAGCCAAATCAAAACGAGTCCACTGCCACAGGATGGTTAAGACAGCCAGATGTTGAAAGTTGGGCAGAAGCATTATTGGAAAGTAAGGATGTAATTTCAAATAAAAGGGTTACCTTCGAAAAGAATGGGCCAAATAGAGTGAGTGCTATATTTTCAAGAACAGCTATGACATCTCAATTTACTAAAAATATTCTGGTGGCTTTGAAACATGGTTACAGTCCTGTAATAGCATCCATTCTAGTTATTTTAATTGCCATAATCTACACATTAATTTGATGTAGAGACTGACCAATCTCTATATCGTTTCCATTTTATGTAACAATTTAGTGCAACAATATTTGATAAAGAAAAAGAAGAAAATAATTATAAATGTATTAGTAATAATGTTCATTGACATAATACGTAAGCTGCAATTTTTATATAATACAAACTTATAATAATATACATTCTGTTTTTCATTATTAATTAACCCTGCCCCCAACTTGTTGCAAGTTGCTAATGTCATCTCTTCCACCGACTGAATTCCCAATGTTAACAGCACCGACACCTGGAGATTGTACATTGTTCACCGGACTTCCAATAGCAACACTATTCATTAAATTAGTACTACCTGGTGATCCAGCATCAGTTCCATTTTGAGGATGATTAGTACTATTCATATTGGGAGTTGAAGGGTCTGCCGATGGGTGAGGTTGTTGTTGTTGTTGCTGTTGATGCTGTTGTTGCTGTTGTATTTGTTGCTGCTGCATTTGCTGTCGTAGATGCTGCTGTTGTAGCTCTTGAGGAGTTGAAATGTTCTCGTTGGTTCTCGCCTGTGTTTGCATATTATTTCCGTTATTCGTTAGATTATTAAGTGAGGCACCTTGTGCTTGCTTTTGTTGCATCATCTGCGATTGAAGCAACCTCTGCTGTTGTAGCTTTTGGATTTGTTGTGGTGTTAAATTTTGATTTCCAGATTGATTGACAGGTTGAGGAGTTCTTATACGGTATTTATAATCGGTTGTTCTATCAATATCTACACAACCAACACGTGAATGAATAGAACCGTAACCTGGTGATGAATAACCTGGTTTTACTGAGAAAGCAGATGCGAACATTTCTCTCATTCTAACGTATTTGGTTCTGTATCTGACTGATGATAAAACCCTAGACTCCAGTGGAAGCGGGAATGATCTAGACACACCATTTAATACTTGAGTAGTCTCTTCTTCAGGGGTTAGTATAGGGAAATTTGAAGTGTTTTGACTGGTACCTGCTTTACCTCTTGCAGCACCAGTTCCTCTTGGACCTTTTGCCCCACCTGCTGTTCCTTTCTTTCTTTTGTCAGTTTTGTTTTCCTTTTGTGCTAATTTTTTCTGTTCTTTCTGTTCCCTTTGAATTTGTTTTTGAATTTTCTGTAGTTCTTGCTGTTTAGCTCTCTTTTCTGCCGCTGCACCGATTTTTGTTTGATGTTTGCGATGATACTCTGCTAACAGTGTATCGAATGGTTCTGTACGACCCTCTACAGCCCTTTTATCACCCATCGAGTGCGATTTACACGTTAAAGACCTAGCACAATAGCCACCCTCGGGCAGTTTGACACCACATTGTTTATCGAAATCAATCAAATGTTTATCAGTTGGGTTTCTTTGCTTAACCTTTCTTTGTCTCTTTGAACTGCCTGGAGTTTCACTTTTCACCTTCTTCTCAGCATTCTTTCCTGGTGAACTGTTGATGGAGTCTCCATTTTCACTCTCTAGAGCTCTTTTCAAACTCTCCTTGGTTTGGAAATCATTATTACCGTTATTTGGTGAATTCGTCATCGATTCTGAGAAACTGTCCATATTTTGACTAGAACTATCTAAATTGTTGTTGGCACCTGAACAATGATTCTGTATGTGATCCAATATCGCCTCTATTAATATTGGTTTCCCGCACCCGTTACAGACTCTGAAGTTACCAGTTTTTTCCAGAGCGTCTTCTAATATTACAGCGTTTGGTTCAAAATACTTCGACCTTGTCTCGGAATTAATATGAGTATATTGTACTGGATTATTTTTCGCTACACTAATAAGATCCCTCCAAGATGAACTTTGATCCGAGTTATGGCTAAAACTATTCTTGATACCTGTGATTTGGGCTTGTGCATTCATATTCTGAACGAAACGCTCCTACTTCCCTTTCAGATATAGTTATTAGGTTAATTCCTTAATAGTGAAAGTAGAACTGCTTACGTTTTGCCAACTTTGAAATAGATTCCTTCGAGGAAGTAATTACTACTTTATTCTCTATGCCTCCGCTTTTCTTTTTAGTTTTCTTCTATTTTCACTAGCTAACAGTGGCTATTGTTGAAACTATGTTGTTTGGGGGCCAGTTCTTGCCAAAAATTACAAATGGAAGTCCTGTAATGTCTTCTTTTCTCTCTCTAAAGGATGGTAAGCCCTCTCTTTTGACGTAAATTAATCACTTACTCAAAAGCATTTGATTTCAAATGTCAGAGAGAGAGAGTTAACAACTGATAGCTTATTTTTTTTTGGTGCTTTCCCATTCGTATGCAACGATAAATAGCAATACTTGCAGTTGCTATATGATTTTATGATATTATTGGGTATAAATTTGAGTTGGATGCTTATCCAGAAGGGTCTATATGAGTTGTTTAGTATGTAATCGTGCTGTTTATCAAATAAAAAGTTGAATGTATTTGTCTATCATTAGTATTTTTGGGTTTCTTTTTTCTTCATAATTTTTGCTGTTTCCTTTTATGTTGTTTGCAGACATGGTCAATCAGGTGGTGAGCTATAGCTGTATGGCCTGGGAAGTTTATGTCATCTCTGAAGGATACTAGTAGTTCACCATTGTATGCATCCATAGCTTTTCTAACCTCTTCGGTATCGAACCATTGCGCATCCATTAACTCTGGGTCATGGCCCAAGTCGATGAGTTCATCCTTACCGTTGAACTTGACCACTCCAAGACACCCTATCATCAGATTAGCTGGGTATGGCCATGGTTGCGACGAAATCAATTGCACATTTTCAGTATCGCAGTGTACACCGGTTTCTTCCCAGATTTCTCTAGCACATGCGTTTTCAATTGATTCACCAGGTTCCATGAAACCAGCAATGGTAGAGTACATGATGAAGTCGCCGTGCTTACGGAATGATCTGGCAAGACAAATCTTGGAGTAGTCCTCGTTAGTTATGGCAATAATAATCACAGGGTCACTTCTAGGGAAGCACACGTTATTGACCCTGGCATTTCTCACCTTACAACCTTTCTCCTCTGTGGAGGAACACTGTAACTTTGTACCACCATGAACCGGGTATATCACAGATCCACAACCGGGGCAAAACTTGTATTTCGATAGCCAGTCCAGGTACATCTTCGCGTGTGAATACAGCGTAGCCCAGTAGTTTTCCATGCTAAACAAGGTGTTTCTATCGATCTTCTCCAAAGCATCAGTAAAAGCAATATCCTCCGGTTTCACCAATGTACTCTCAGTAACGTTAAAATCAAATGCAAAATATGGAACACCATGATACTTGTCCTTGTAAGAGAAACCTGAGTTCTTATCATCCAGTCCCAAGAAGGTAACATTGACACCAGAATGATCAACACGAAGCCTCTCAGTCTCTAGATGAGGTGCCAACTTAGTGATAACACCACTTAGCCTCTGGGAGTCACCGACATAGAGGCTCACCCTATCCTTAACAGCGGGATCAATGAAAGATTCGCCATGTTTGAACACCAGGAATTTCGCCACTGGAGAGTTAAAAGCCAGACTGATAAACTTCGCATCCTCACGCAAGAAGGACACCCTATTCAAACCAACAGCACCAAAGAAGTTGCCAGACATTTTTTTCGTTGTCTTTACTAATACTTGTTTTGCTACAAGTACAAGATAATATAGCTCATCGAGAAAGTAATTTTTCACAGTAAATTTTTTTTTCACTCTCAACATCGCATAACAACTGTTGCTACGCAACATACAATTGATAAATTTTAATTTAGCTTATTTTATTATTATAGAAATTTTGTATTAATGATTACATAGAACAATTCCTTCAGAGGGGAGAATATTATATTGTAATATAGATACCCCAGAAAATGCTAGAGTTATAAGAAAAAGACTATTGGGTGTGGACTTCCTTGTCTTCCTCGACAGTCTCGATAACATTGTTGTGTTCGCTCTTGAAACTGCTCATGGATAGCTTATCTGGCATCTTGATGGAGTATCCCTTGATCAAAGAGAACTCGTGGACAATCTGACCACCAACACCGTTAACAGAATCAATGAATTCCTTGACCTCTTTCTCTGGAACGGACTTCTTCAAAGTAACAATAAATGAGTTTCCCATATTTTTTTTTCTTCTTTAGTTTATTTGTGTTTGTAGATTTGTAAGAAGTATGTAATATCTCTGGGCATACTCCTTTTATAAAGCATTGTCCAGGTGAGTTAATACACATCACATTCCTCCATCCCCCCTTTCCCCTTCCAAGCAACACAAAGCCCAGGCTTTCTGATCTGCAAGCAGAGTCCGAAACACGGCTGCACAGAAACTTACGCAGAGAGGTTTGCGCAGAGGGGGGGGGGAGAAGGGCAATGGCTCACGTTCATTATGATAATCACGTGTATTGAATATTTAACATAAGCTGGTTCTTCACAATTAAAATAAATATTGTAGTATTTGTTATCTGTATCTAGTATATGCGTATCTGAGTAGTTGTAGAGCGGTGATGGAGAAGTTACGTTCACCTATACTTTTTTTTTACAAGTTTTTATTACATTTATTTCTTGACGATGTTGAATTCTGCATCCTTTGGGAGGGCATCGTGGAGTTCTTTGTTTAGCACTTCCAACAGGTTCTTGTTGTCTCTGAGGGATATCCACTGTCCCTTGTACAGGTCGAATCTGTTAGGGCCTGATTCAGGGGACGCGAACCATATCTGCTTGTTTGGTGGCTGTTTGTTGATAACATAGGTTCCCACGCCGTCTAGGGTCAGTGTCAGCACACCTTGGCTGTACTCCAGCTCAGGTATATTTTTGGCGTACATCTCGCTCAGTTCTTCCAGCTCGTCATACAGCTCTTCCAGGAAAATGTCCGACTCTTCGTGGTACTTCTGCAAAGGCAGGTCCAGGATCTCCTGTGGGATCTGCGTCCCGTTAGTCATCGACTTACCACCGAGGTTCTCGCTGTAAGGCCGCACCATCCTCACCACAGGCATAGGAACAGGAACACGGCTCGTCCTCCACACGACCCCGCGACACAAAGAAGCACGCAACACAGCCCTAGCATTCCCTCTAACCAACCTCAACATTTTTGTAGATGTTTCCTTTGTATCAAAGAGATAATGAATGAAAGCACTATTTGTAAGCAACAGGGTTTTTGAACCCTTCCCAAGTGCAAAACGGGCCTTCTGTGCAAGCAAATAATACCATGTGCAGGAACGTGGTGTGTGATATGTAAGAGAACAGCAATATACCTTGTCCATCAATCTGAATACAGGTATACATAGGATGCATCTGTATATACTATTGTGTGTTGTCTTGAGAGAAGTTTATATGGATTGTGTATGATGTAAATCTCTCACGCCACCATTTACGTACATAATTACAACTTTGATTGGGCCGGGAGGGGGCGGAATGAGGGCACGCACAGAGAGAGAAAAAATTTTTTTCTTTTATAGGAATCAGTAGTTTTTAGTTTAAACTATTCATTATTTCTTTTAAATTGGGAAGACGTCTGTTTTAGCGAGAGATTCTAGTAATTAACGAGGAGAGACAATGTCTGAAGAGCAAATTGAGGTTACTGAGCGTGAAGAAGTTGAGAAGAAGGTGGAGGATCAAGAAGTTGCGGAAGAGGGACAAGATGAGGAGAAGAGCAATGTTGTTCCTGCCTCTGCTACCAAGGGTGGCAGAGAGACCTCTGACAAGGTTTTGTATGTTGGTAACTTGGACAAGTCTATCACTGAGGATCTGTTGAAGCAGTACTTCCAAGCTGGTGGTCCAATTCAGAACGTGAAGATCATCGTCGACCAGAAGAACAACTACGTCAACTACGCGTTTGTTGAGTACGTCAGAGCACACGACGCTAACGTTGCGTTGCAGACCTTGAACGGTGTGCAGTTAGAGAACAAGACCTTGAAGATTAACAGGGCTTTCCAGACCCAGCAGGCCAACGAGAACGACGAGAACTTCAACTTGTTCGTCGGTGACTTGAACATCGATGTCGATGACGAGACTCTTGCTGCGCAGTTCAGAGAGTTCCCAAGCTTCATCCAGGCCCATGTCATGTGGGACATGCAAACTGGTAGATCCAGAGGTTACGGGTTTGTCTCCTTCTCCAGCGAGGAAGACGCTCAAAAGGCTATGGAGACCATGCAAGGTAAGGAGCTAAGTGGCAGACAAATCAGAATCAACTGGGCCACCAAGAGAGAGAGAAACAACAACAACAACGGTAACAACTACGGTGGCCGTGGCGGCGGTTTCCGTCCATACGGTAACAACAGAAACAACAGAAACATGATGCAACCAGCCATGGGTATGCCAATGGACGGTATGATGCCAATGCAACAAGCTCAACAAAATGGCCAACAAGTTAACCAACAACAACAGCCAATGGTTCCACCACCAGTTAACCCACAAGCCATCGAGGACATGATCAGAAGTGCTCCAGCTAGAATCACCACTGCTTACATCGGTAACATTCAACACTTCGCTACCGAGGCCGACTTGATTCCACTACTACAAAACTTCGGTTTCATCCTTGACTTTACTTACTACCCAGAGAAGGGCCACTGTTTCATCAAGTACGACACTCACGAACAAGCTGCCGTCTGTATCGTTGCTCTAGCTAACTTCCCATTCCAAGGTAGAAACTTGAAGACCGGTTGGGGTAAGGAAAGAACCAACTACATGCCACAACAAGGCGGTCCAGGTCAACAAATGCCAGTCATGATGGACCCATCTCAAGGTCCAGCTGGTCCACAATAGCTATAAAATGAATTAAAAAAGCATGATTACTTTTTTTTTTTCTATTATTATTATTTCTGTTAGACTTGACAATTTTATTTTATTTTTTTTTTCTCTGACATCTACATTATTATGAACTGGGGTTTTATTTTCTTTATTACTATTACTTGTATTTTCATCGTACTACATTTTCAACAATCTAATCCAATTCAATTACTGTTGACTCACTAAAAAAAAATATAATTGTTTCTTATTTTTATTTTTTCTATTATCCACAGGAAAGTTTCTAAAAAAGAAAAAAGAAAAAAAATGAACTTTATTTTGTTTTATTCTGTTAATGAAAACATTTTAATGATTAATTCAATTAAACGTTTTTCTTTAGGCATAAATTTCAATTGTTTTCTTTTATTTTTTTTTTTTTTTTATTCCACTTTCTTTCATTTTATTATTTTTTTTTATCTTTTTTTTTATTAAATATACAGCACAATGTTTGCAAAAAAGGAAATTTTTATTACAATTTTACAACAAAAGAAAGCGTCTTTTTATTTTATTTTATGTTTTTTTTTTATTTTTTTTTATTATTATTATCTTGTTTTTATTGTTAATGGAATGCTTATGTCTCTTTTAGAGGGTAAAATCACTTAATTTTGAGAATTATGAGAATTATTATAGACTCATCTTCCTGTTTTATTGCATTGATGATAATAAACTCTCCCACCTTGTACCATGTAAATTATTTCTAATTTTTTTTTTTACTTCTCTAGAATTGCTTAATATTCAATTAGTTATGTTGCGATTTTCTATTTGTAATGATAAATAAAAGAATGGATAGATATAAATTAAATGTTAAAATAACACTTCAAATAATGGAAATTTGTACTACGTTAAAGACAAATATATTCAATATATTTATATCCAGAGTGGCATATAATTTCGTATTTTATTACTGGATTAGGCAGCAATTTTTTTTTTTCTTTCGTCTGCAAAAAAGAAACTCAACTTTTCTTCAAAACACAAGATGAGATGCACATTAAATCTCTTTCGATACATAACTTCAAAAAGTTTTACTGATCTACAGTTCCATTTTTATTGTCTATAATATCAAGGTAATTATTCAATAATATTGAAAAATCACAATAAAAATTAAAAGAAAGCTGAAAAAATCGATTTAATTTTTTTAAACAGCAATAGAAAAAAAAAATATTACACTTTTCAAATTTTGAGAACAAAAGAAAGTAAAGTCCATTGTTCGATAACTTGATTTGAACAAATTATATTTTATTTTCTGAAGTTATTTAGAGGTCTCCTTTTTTGAAAGAAAAGAAAGTTTTCGAGTATCTTTTATGCACACTGGCAGTGATAGTTTATTTGAAAAATCATCTGTCCAAGACCTACTAAGCTCCAAGTTAGTTGCAATTGTCCTTGTGTTTGCTACATATTATTTGTTTGTTGATTCTAGTACAAGATCCGGAATTTGGTTAAGAATGGGTGATTTGTTGAGAAATTCTCGTGATGGTATTGTCCGTCGAATTGCCCCCAACAGTGGTTACTTCTCGATTGATGATCAAGTCCTTCAAAGAGGTGGCTATGTTGCTGGGTTACTAAATGATGGTAACTACTGTTTCATGAATTCCGTTATTCAGTCCCTTGCATCTTCCAAGGAATTGCTACAATTTCTTGAAGAAGAAATTATTAACAGATATGAGGAATTGGATGAGCAAACTCATGAAGAGCAGGAAAAGGAATTAGATAGCGAGGACTCTTCCAAGAAACAGAAAACAAATGGTAAAAGCTATGGTAAGAGTAAGAAAAAAGCCAACAGAAGGCTTGAAGATGAAGAAAAAAGCAATGAACCAAATGTTGAGTTTTCTGTAGCTTTCAAGTCCTTGCTGGATAAACTAAACCAGAAGCATTACAAGGATAGACCTTATTTTAAAACTAATGCTATGGTGAAGACAATGTCAAACTCCAAGAAGAACATGTTGATGGCCTATGATCAAGAAGATGCCCAAGAATTTTTTCAAACCATTCTATCTGAGTTGGAAAAAAATGTGAAGTCTTTAGAAAACCAAAAAGAGGACTCGAAACCTGTAGCTGAGGAAGAACTTCCAGAAGAACCAATGATTGGTCAAGCTCACTTAGGTAAGATGGGTACTGTTTATATTCCAACAGAACAAATCGATCCAAACTCCCTTCTAGATAAATCAGGATCAAAATATTATACACCATTCAAACTGGTTACTCCACTTGATGGTATCACTGCCGAAAGAATTGGCTGTCTAAATTGTGGTGAGAATGGTGGTATCAGATATTCAATTTTTTCAAGTTTGAGTTTAAACCTTCCTAGTGAGAACATTGGTGCTAACTTGAAACTTTCTTCCTTATTTAACGAATGGATCAAACCGGAAATTATCGAAGGCGTGGAGTGTAATCGTTGTGCTTTAGATGCTGTCAAGGAGCATTTATTGGGTCAGCTTAAAAACTTAGAGAGCAATGAAAAAACACCAGAAAAATTGATCGATGCCGTTAAATCACGTCTAGCTGAACTAGAGAAAACTCTAGAAAAGCCAGTGATTGATGATGAAGACTACAAGAAATTGCATACGGAGAACATGGTAAGGAAATGTTCGAAATCCAAGCAGGTTGTTATATCTAGACCTCCACCGCTACTATCAATTCATATAAACAGATCTGTTTTTGATCCTAGAACTTACATGATTAGAAAGAACAATTCGAGAGTATTGTTCAAGTCTAGGATGAACCTGGAACCTTGGTGTTGTGACATTGACGAGATCAATCTTGATGCTCGTCTACCAATGTCAAAGAAACAGAAACAAGTCGAATCCAGTGAAGATGAAAATATTGGTGGTGAATATTACACAAAATTACACCAAAAATTCGAAAAAGCATTTGATGATGAAGATGAGGAGATGGAAGACGATTCGGATAACTACGAATACAGAAACAGAGATGTTTCTGAGTACGATCCATTAAATGGTGAATTGGGATCTGAATTCTCTAGTGAGGATGAGAGTGAATCAGAACAGGAAGTAGATGCATTGGGTAACACAATACCAAAGGAAAAGACTGTTACAATGCAAGAAAATAATCCTGATATTGATGATGATGACGAAGAAGATGATGACGAAGAAGACGAGGATTATAAGGAGGAAGTCGAACCTGAAGCTGATTCCGATGAAGACAGTGAGAGGGAAGAATCTGTTCAGGCACCACCTATCAATTTGGCTCCACGCTACTCTACAGTCAACCCAAGTCCTCTAACATACGCTCTTCGTTCTGTCATTGTTCATTATGGTACACATAACTATGGTCATTACATTGCTTATAGAAAATACAGAGGTGTTTGGTGGAGAATTTCCGATGAAAGCGTCTATGTTGTTGATGAGGCTGAAGTTCTATCTACTCCTGGTGTTTTCATGTTGTTCTATGAATACGATTACGACGAGAAGACTGGCCGCATGAAGGATGATTTAGAGTACGAATACCAAACCCAAGCGTACATGAATAAGGAAGAATCAGATGATGAAAACATGGAGTTAGAGGAAAACAACGAACACATTGAATCCATAACTGAAAAGACTGAAAACAAGTCTGACAGTACTGAAGCTTCAGAGACTAATTGAAATACATAGAAATTATTGATTGATAAATTTAAAGATATATTTTCTAATTTACTGTTACCTATCTTTCCTATTTTTTTTTTTTTACATCATTTATTAGAGAGCTTTAAATAACATCTCATCCCAGTACTAGCTAATAATATAGGACTGAGCATAAATATATAACAGACATATTTAATTGAAACAGTAAAACATTCATATTATCTATTAGTTGGTATTCTTTGAAATGCTCTATAGAATATTGCTTGCACTATCGCAGGCAGTAATAGTAATAGTAATAATAATAAAACAAAGACAATACTAGTATACATATAAAAAAACACAATACTTATCATAATTCATTCTTAGCTTTTAGACAAATTCTTGGTAGTCCTTGGAGTTCTTACCAACCAGCTTCTTGGTTCTAAGTCTAACCTCCGTTTCATGAGCTCTTTCGTCCTCCTCTATCAAGTCACTAATATCAAAATCAAAATTGTTTGGATCATGATCATATTTACCAATAACCCTTTTCTTCAAACCAGTCTTAGGGTCGATGACAAATGCAGAGTTGTCTTGTTCGTCCTCTTCCTTTTTCAGAGAGAACTTCAAGACATTAGCCTTGTCCAACTGTCTCTTAAGTTTCTCTCTTTTAGAAGAAGACTCCTTCTTGACATTCCGGGATTTCTGCACACCGAATGATCCAACACCTGATAACAATGGTAAGATCACAATAAACAGTATCACAAAAAAGATCACAATCAAAAAAGCAAAAAGATCCATTGTTACTTAATTATCTAATCACCTTTTTGTATTAAGGGGGAAATACAGATATCAATTGCTGAGCTCATCGCAAATAAATTTGTTCATAAAATCCAGAATTTTTCATTATATTTTTGAATTTTTTTTTTTTTTTTTTTTTTCACCAATTTTTTTTCAAAATCAGGGTTTCTACGGGAGTTTCTGTGGTAAATTGAAAAAAAATTACTGGAATTAATTAGCTCATCGCAAAGAAAATGTGTCAAAATCATCATTCAACGACAACAGCCAAACCAAACCCAATTGCCATGCTGCACTTGACTATGCTCATGTTAATGGCAACATCTATCTTTGTTACTGACAATGATCTGAGATACTAATATGGTATTGTTAATTTGTCCCTTTGGAGAAAAGTAGCCTTTTATAATCTGAAGAAATATTTTTTTTAATGAAAGTAGAAAAATGCTACATGAAATATTTCACCAGTTCCTCGTAAATACCCCAGGCTATACCAGCACTCATGGCTTTTCGTGCCAGTCTCATGCTTAGACCAGAGAATAGTTTTAGAGGATGTTCTTGTGTAGATATGGCAAACAAAGTAGAGAAAAATGTTTTGAACTTTGTTGGTTCCAGTTGCATTCTAGTCTTAATTGTGTCGAATGGAGCCGTAATCGTTGTTGCTAAACTTGCAGACAGCATTGCACTACTGGAATTTACCACCGTCGAGGTGGATGTAGTGAACCGACCGTCTATATCTCTACTTATTAGTGACTTTGGCAAGATGGAAGGCATCACTTGCTTCATTTGTTCATATAAGAGGACATAAATCCCTGAATATGGTGCATCTCTTAGACATGTCGGTCCGAAGCCGCGGAAGAACCCGCGAATACCTTCCTGAGAGGCAATTGACCTTGCTGCCTCACCAAGACTCTTATAATTGTATAATGTAGACTCGTATCTAACTTTCAGCACTGTGATTGGCATCGTGATGTAGCCAACTAGACCACGAGCCACTGCACCAGTTATCAGATTTTCGTGCATTCCAAGCTTCGGCAGACGACTGCTCGATATTAAACCCTTGTTATCGCTAGCTTCATGTTTCCTCTTGGCCAAGGCTGTTCTCATCACATTAAGACTCGATAGATACAATGCACTTCCCACGGAGGTCCTAATAGCACTCGGCAGAGTACCACGCCATAGCTCTTTTAAGGAACCAGCCGCCACAACGGCCTGCCATACTGTAGACCCCTTGGTCTGTTGCACACGAGTCTTCAAAAGGTCCAATGGCTGCAACGCTACTGCCGAGGCCAACCCACCTGCAAAACCACCAATCAAATGTGTTGTTGTCTTGGTCTCACTCATGTCTGTGGTTCTTGCTTCCTTGGTCACTCTTGCTATGATATCCCTCCTGTATTTGATTGTTTTATAAGTCTGTCGTTTTCTTTCACTAACTTCCGTCTCTCCTTAGAACCCTAGACTGTATAAAGAGAATTTGAAAAAACAAGTATCATATATAAGCTTGTCTACACAGATATATATAACTTCTACAATCTATATTTGGATCCTGTAGTATTTATGGATCAATCCTCTTTTACATTTTGAAAGGTCATTAAGAGTTTTTTTGACAAGATATTCAACTTTAATGCCGTGACTCACTTGCCTTGGGAAACCACAAGTGAGATCTTCAATTGAGACCCTGATATAAAGCATCTGAGATCATCAATTCATTCAATTGGCCATGCCTTTTTTAAAGAAGATCACAATCACTATCAAAAGTTGTTTGCTAAATTTTGAAATTGCGATGGCTGGTCGAGCGATCGACTTTTGAAAAATTATTTGAAAAGTTGTTTGAATAAAAAGGAAGCAATTTTTTAAACAATTCAATTCTCGAGAAGAAACACATAAACTGCCACACTTTGAGGGTTGAATATGGCTACGACTATGCGTCCGTTTAAGGTTAAGGCTAAGTACGGCTGGGCCGGTCAGGCAGATGAGGATCTGGGGTTTCTAGAGGGCGATGTGATGGAGGTTACCAGGGTTGCTGGTGAATGGTACTACGGTAGACTGTTAAGGAACAAGAAGTGTGCTGGATACTTTCCTAATAACTTTGTGAGCGTGGTGGAGGAGCGGATCAACAGCTCTCAGTCGCTAGATAAGCAGCGTGAGAGATCAGCGAATGGGAAGTCGTCCCGGGAGCAGTCGATGCAGAGCTCGAAAGTGAGTCTGCCGCCGATCCCTGTGCGAGGAGTCGTTTCAATGAATGACAAAAGTGATCCACGGTACAGATCGAGGCAGGTTTATCACTCGACACCGGATTTGCTTGCTGGCACCTCAATGGAAAATGACCGTGGCTATAGACAAGGCTACAATGAGCAATTGACTATGCGGAAGCGTATGGTTCCTAATGACAGTTTAACTAAGAGACCGCGTGGTGGTGCAGCAGGAGGAGCCGAGGCAATGCCTTCTTTACCACCGTTGCCGGGTTTCAATGGACACAGGGACTCTCAACACAGACAGCCAATTAAATCGTACTCTTCGAACGACATTTCCTTGAGCAATCGTGACTCTGCAGCATACTATAGAGAAAACCAGAACTTTTATGATGGATTTTCACCAAGCAAGAGATCCTCAGTGAACACGGTCTCAGAATCCTCTGGTGATATCTTCTCGAACTCGCAATATCTAGACAATTCCATGGCTAGTAGCGAAAACAGTTTTGCAATAATGAGTGATTTCAGTGCTACTAGTGCGGGATCTTTTGCCCGTCATCGCAAGGCACAGTCATTCACTGACTCCTTAGAAAGGTCAGAAAATGGGCATTCATCTTCAGCAGCATATAGCGGTGATAAGAGGCCTCAATTGGAATCGAAATCGAGTGGTGGTTTCTGGAACAGACTAATGAACAAAAGCGACAAAACACAAAATAATAATGGAAGCAGCTCTCCAAGGGCTAGCGACCTTCCAAAACTTCCTGATTTGCAAAATTTAAATATTTCCTCCTCCCAGAACGACACGCATGATTGGATAACAGTTCAAACCCATGTTAATCGTTCTAGATCATTAACAAAATATGAAAAGCATCCAAGGTATATGAGAGCATTGGAAGAAAATAGGGACCTGGTTTTACATCCACAAGATGCTATTTACAACGGTTTGAATACAAACGAAGTTCGTGGGAACGGAAAGCCCGGTGCAGTCGATATTGAACTTGCTGGATTAAACACTAAGTATATAGATTCAATGACATGGAAAAGGTGCGCAGCCAAAAGTCCAATGAGAATAGAAAACTGGGCGAGAACTACCTTTTCTGCCCGTTATGGTACCGAAATTGAGAAACTAAGAGGTATTTATATTTTTTGCACAGAAATGTTCAGCTTGATAGATGATCATGGTCAATCTGACTTCTCAAGGGAACCTAAGAATCTTGATAAGATTTTAAATCAGAAATTCTGTACACCATATGAATTGACTTGTTTGTTTAGAAGACTAGCTGTGTCATTAGGCATTACGTGTGAAATAGTAATTGGTTTCTTGAAGACCCCTTTTTCAAACACCCATGAGTTTGAATATAACCACTGTTGGCTAAGAGTCCTTGTAGGTAATGAATGGAGATTTATTGATGTCATTCTAGGAAATATTACTAATCCAATTCATGAGTTTGTGAATAATAAACCAGCGAAGAGAACTGATGACAGTTACTTCCTTGTTGAGCCTTTGGAGTTTATTTACACTCATGTTCCACCAAGAGAATATGAACAACATATTGTCCCAAGTTTAGATCAATTATCTGTACTATATTTACCATTAGTCTTCCCAACATTCTTCAGAAATGGTTTGATTCTGTATAAGTTTAGTACGGCTTTGGCAAGTTTGGAAGACAATGAAATCTATGAATGTTCATTAGAGGTTCCAAACGACATTGAAATATTTTCATCTGTCGTGGTATCCACTGAGGATCCTCAAAAATCCAAAATTTACAAAACTATGGATTTATCATTGGTTCAAGTCAAGAAACACAGAACAGAAAGTGGTAAACGTGTTGTTGTCATCAAAGCAGTTCTTCCTCCAGGAGCTAATGAAGGTGCTCTGTATATTCATTCGGGTATTAGAGGTACACAGACTACCATAGCGAATGTCCATCCATTATCCATGATAATCCCATTAAGTCACAAGGGAACACAAACCAAGTACGAATTTGTTACTCGTATACCAAATGAAAACGTTCAAAAGGTTGAAACGTACATAATGGAACCTCAGAACAAATATCTCTTCTCTGGTAACGAATACTCATTTGAAATTTTGCAACATCCATTTGATGGTATAATGTACAATAATGCGTCCACTGTTCAGAATGTTAAACAGCCAATTGCACTAAAATCACCCTCAGGAAAGATCCACCAATTGGAAAAAAGTGATCCAAACTTTCCATTTGGTACGTGGAGAAAAAACATTAAGATCAAAGAGTCTGGAATTTGGAGCGGTCTGGTAATGGCTGATTCCGGTCTAGGTTGGACAGTATTTGCAGAATGGAGATGTCTATGATAGTAAAGCTGTTACCAAATTTCCTCCAATTAATTTCATTTCAACTATTAAACATATTCACAGCAGACATCATCTTCATTACAGAAGGCATAATATAACAAACGGCATCAAAACTTAATAAAAACATTTGCATTGATAATACATCATAATGATTCAAAAAAGCAACAAATAAAACGAACAATAACTATAATAACCATGACGATCAGTATGAACATAAATGTATTGATCACAATTTAATGACATCACCCTCTCCCATATTATTTAATTTTCAAAAAGTCTAACATATAGATAGTGTTAAGAGTACATAGCATTATAATTAACTCTTTATAAGTATCATTAAAAAGCAGCATATAATAATAGATATTTTAATTTACCAATAGGTGTATCGATTTGTATCTCTTTATACGATAATATTTGGCGATGAGCAAAAACCTGCCAAAAAAAAAAAATTAAAATTAAAACCAACACTGAAACATAACAAGTGCTATTTTATTACTTCAAAAGAGTTCACTAAGATTAGTTGGTGTAACACAATCAATAGCCAGATATCTAATTGGATCAATTAGGAATTATTCCTGTTATTGTTGCTTTTTCTTTTGGCTTTTTTTCTTTACAATTCGATTAAATAATAATGCAATCAGATTTTGCTAATATTGCAGGAAGCAATCAAAATAGTGGTAACCACAATGTACGTTTTGCTGAAGCTCTAAAGAACTACAGAATTGATGAATTGGACCAAGGAATTGATAATGATCCGCTGGATGTGTGTCGTGAATTCAGAAGTATAGCCGGTGAATGTGCTCTACAGGAATCTCAAAAAGGAAATGATACTACTAGTAAAGATTGGGAACTAGAGGCTTCGTACTGGAATCTTTTTGATCTAATGACTAAATTTAGGAGCTCTACTACAGAGCAGAGAAACAGATTGACATCTTACAATACTAGAGCAGCATATGAGAAGGAGCTCTTGCAAAACAATGCAGGCTTGTATGAACTATGGATCACACTAGTTTGGCTACAAGACAATCTACCACCTCTTCACAGACCAGAAAACCTTCCAACTTCTAAATGGACTAATACCATTATTAATCAAGGACTGAAAAGCCAGGATGTTGATTACCCATTACGTGAAAAGACAGTTAGTATTGATCCGAAAGATAAAGAGCAGGATTGTTTGTTTTTCAAATACGTTTTCGGTCTTCTTTTAAGAGGACAACTTGAAGAGGCTTTAAAAGAATGCTCTTTATCCGGAAATATTGTAATGGCTATGATTATTTGTGGGTTACAAGAGTACGTGAATCCAAATATTGATATTCATTTGAAGAGTGAATTTGAAACACAGCAAGGAATTAAGAAACACTCACTTTGGAGGAGAACTGTGTATACAATGTCTCAAAATATGAGTCTTGATCTATACGAACGTGCCATCTATAGCTTCTTATCAGGTACTTTGCCTGATGATAAGCTTCTTCATGAAACTCAATGGGAGGAGTTACTACTTATTTACATAAATCAAAAGTTACAAACTGAAATCGAAAATCACATGATAAAGGCAGGCTTTGTGAATTCAGATGAACTAGAAGTTTTTATCCCAACATCGGTATTGCCTTTGCAAACTATTTTAGACTTGATCTCAGAGATGAGGCCCACAGAGAGTGAGCACCCACTAAGATCCCTAATTGCATCTATAATCCTTGGAACTACAAACTCAATTATTCATTCCTCTGTTGAACTGCTTCTTGATGCTATCAATGGCAATGCCAACGAAATGGTTCAGGAGCCCTATTTACTGAGGGTTGTTACACATACAACAACACTTTTACAATTAACTGGAAGTGGTGAAGTAGATGAAGCTGATAAATCAAAACTTTTGACGTCTTACATTAGTGTTTTGAAATTGCATCGTTTATTTGATTCTATTCCTATTTATATGACTTTTCTGTCAGAAAATGCCATGTTAGAAGCATATTCTTTTGTACTATCTACAATAGAAAGTAGTGCACAAAAGAAAAGCCAGATAGAAATAATGAACTTACTGCAATTGCCTAGTTCCAACATCATTAGGAGGATTACTCAGAGAGTTTTTGATGAAACAGAGCCCGAATATAAACCTACTAATTACATGGCAATAACTTTCGAAACCAATGAAGTTGATATCCATCTGATAAACTCTGTTGAATGGCTAATAGAAGGGAAGCTATATTTTGATTCGATGATTTCTATCATAGCACTGTGCAGAAGGTTTCTGTTGAACGGGAAGATAAAAGCTTTAGAACTATTCTTTGAAAGAAATGCTTTGACTACTATAATTAACCACTTCGAACTTGTTGATGTTGTTAATGACGATAATGATTCTCAAATTAAATTCATGAGAAAGGAACTATCTCAATATGAGAATCTCATTCAAGGATTTGTAGAATATGAAAATTGGCAAAAATCTGTAAACCTTTTAAATTCAGAATCAAATATTCCAACCTTGATTGAAAAGTTCCAAAGCTTTTCAAATGATGTGGATGTTTTGATTAAAAGCTTTTTGGTTGAATTGTGTGAAGATGAATCTTTTAAGGATCGTAATGTGATATATGAAATTAGAGTTCTTTATATTCCATACCTAATAATGGAGCTCCACAAAAAGTTAGTCGAAGCTAGTAAACTTCTAAAAATACCAAAGTTTATTTCCCAAGCCTTAGATATGACAAATTTTGTTGCTAATGAATCTGGAAAGATCTACCAGCTTTTCCAAGAAGGAGGTCAATTGAAGGATTATTTGGAACTTGTAGCTCAAACAGCTATATTACTAGAATAAATTAATATGTATTAACTACATTAATGAATATTACAACTATGAAAAAAATTCAAACAGCTTCTAAGACTATAAATATAGTAGTACTTGTAAATTGTTTTACAAGAGTCAAGTAAATAATATCTTAGTCAATTTAAAAACTTTTTAGAGGTTATTTGCAGATAAATGCAGCCTTCAGACTTTTTAAACTGGAATGGAATTCTGGTAATAATAATGAAATACATCATATTTTAATGAAGAGTTAATGGTCTTTGCGGTCATTATATTATTTTTTCTCAATCATTTTTTGTAATTGATGGAATATCTTATCTCTATGTATAGCTAATGGATCATCTTTATCTGTAGGGAAAAACTGGTTTCTAGGTATCTCTTCTTCTTCTTCGAAGTATTCAAATTCTCCATCGCTTCCATCATCTTCTTCTTCGTAAGGGTGATCTAAATCAATAAAATTTGAGTCATTTATTGACCGCAGAATATTGCTACTTCCTTGCAACTTCGCAAATACTTCATCATATGATTCAGTAGTGTCATTATTGGCCATTTTTGGCCTTATTATATCGGCAGAATCTGTTAGTTCCGGACGTTCATACTCGTCATTGTCTCTTTGTTCAAAAAATTCTTGTTCCAATTCAGCAATTTCTTCACCTTCACTTCCAAACAAAATCGATCTGTCATCATCCTCATCTTCAGGATAATCATTCCTATAATAATTTTCATCATTTGAATCTTCTTCATCAGATAAAAACTGTTTATCTGAATCAGATTCCTCATCAGGGAGCAGGTCACCGTGCTTATCTACAATTTTGATAAACCCTACATTCGAATCTTTGTATTGTTTATATTCATCCTCAGGAACCTCCTCCAAATGATATACATCATAGACAAAGTCAAGACTTGGAAGATGGACAACCTCTGCAGCTTTCCCAGAGAAATGTTTCCGACTTGGCTTTCTCTTTTTGGTTGTAGCTTCATCTTCGTTACCATGCAGTTTTAAATAGCTATCCACCATTTGTGTAATTTCAGGTGGGAGGTCCTGATCGGTTGATGGTGGTGCTCTATTTTCGTTAGAGCTTTTTTCTGCATCATCACGGGTCCTTTTCCTAGTTTGTTCCAGCACAAAATGCCTGTGATCCTCTGCAACTTTGAGTAACGGTGTTATGCTCTCTTCTTTATTCAATTCATCACTTGATCCCACTGTTTTAGATAGTTTGAAGATATACCTAGCCTTCTTTGACTTTTTTAACTGCTCTTCATCGAGTAAAAGTGTCTGCACTGAGTCCTCATCTCTTCGTCTTTTTAACCTAATATACTCAGGACGGTTAGGCATTAGTTGTTATAGCAAAAAATCTTTATTGAACTATTATTTTAGCTACGAATATCGCAAAATCGACATAAAGTCATCGCAGTTTTCAAAATTGTTTCCCTGTTTTTTCAACTCCTTCAACCTTAATTCCTGGATAGATGCACAAAACGGGAAAAAAAAAGAAAGTTAAATATAAATCACGTGATAGAAATATTATAAATAATATAATATATTGAAGCAATAATGCTAGAATCGCGTTCTATTGGTGGTTCCCACCATTTGATATTGATGTACTCTGCGTAAAATCATAACTTGGCTAAGTTGGATTTTATTATATTGCTGAGTTCGGTAAGATGCAAACAAAATTATTGCAGGGTTGAGATTACAAAATATGAAAATTAATATGCTACACTAAGAGTGTTTATAAACCTATTAAACTGAGCTACTGCAATTTTACTTGATTTGCAGCATCATTGGATCTCTATCACAGCTAAAATAAAAACTAAGATTGAAATAGAAACTTTACTCGCACAATAAAAAAATACAAACAAATATTCATATCGAATAATAATTAATTATACACACAGCCATTCCTCTATTTCGATACAATTCTTATTTGAACAGATGATAAATCATTTTCAAATAAAAAAGATAGATAGTTTACAATTTTTGTGTCAGTTATTTTATAATACTACACTTTTCTAAATAAAAAAAAGAATCGAAGAATTAGGTATTCAAATATATCTGTTTATCAAAATTTATATTCCAATTCAGACTAATACCTGAGATGGAATTGATCTATTAAATTTATAATGGAGGAGATTAGTGAGTTATGGCAACAAAATATACTAAGAATTTTAAGAGCTAAAGATTCTATCTACAGTGATAGTGGGTTGTGTAGTTCCAGATTTATGACAGATCAAAATATAGTAGCTATTGTTACTGGTGGGTGTCGCGGTCTTGGTATGGAGATTGCAATAGCGTTAAACAAGAAGTTTTCTAATCTTGTAGTAATCTTAGTAGATGTTGTTAGCCCACCACCTGACATCTCCAAAAAATACCATAATTTTGTATTTCATAGGTGTGACATTTCAGATACCTTCCAAATATTTCTTCTAAGAAAGAAAATATTACTAGATTTTGGACGTATCCACATTTTAATTAATAATGCAGGAATAACTAGCATTAAACCACTTCTGCAAATGACTGAAATAGAAATCCAGAATTTATTAACTGTGAATTTAATTGCCGCTCATCATATGATAGCAATTTTCTTACCTGATATGAAATATAACAATCAAGGATGTATTGTTAATATAGCGTCCATTTTGGGAGAGTTAACCCCTTCTCGTTTAATTGTTTACGGCGCATCCAAAGCTGGTTTGATTCAGATGCATAAAAGCTTGAGCCAAAAAATCAAAGAGTTCAACCATAACTATCATGATGGACAAAATATAGGCCTCAAAGCAATACTAGTTTGTCCAGGAAAGATATCAACAACAATGTTTAAAGAAGTACATACACCATCAAAAATTTTGGCCCCAGACTTGAATCCTGAAGCTTTAGCTAATATAATTGTTGATAATATAAATCAAGATATAACACATTGCATCAGAGAGCCGTATTATACTAAACTAGTCCCATTCTTCAAAGAGTTAGATCAATTTTTTGTCAATGGTCTGAAAATATGGAGTGGAATGAACGATGTCACTCATATCTGACTTCTAACTCCGGCATTTTACTATAAAATGATCAATCAAATAATCGACACTAGTCATAATGATTTCAAAAGATATATAAGGCTTGGAAGTCGCCATTTTTTAATTACTTGTTTATCGCATACCATCCATCTTATACAGTTTATAAACCCCTAGTAATGAATATACAAACTCATTTCGTTCCCTCTCTTATTTTCTTCCAGTACTCTAAGTTCTTTTCAGCATATGACCTCATATAAGATGAGTAATTCGATAAGATATCTTGCATCTCTTTTTCTCTGTCTGAGGAAAATTTTGGAAGCTCGACATTAATCACTGCTCTATTAATTTCTTTCATGTCACTTGAGGCAACTTCTAATGCTTCTTTCAAGTGTCCAATTTCCTTCTTTAATGAGGCAGCAGCTACTTCAGGATCCAGCTCCTGATAATTGACTGATTCTTTCACTTTGTTAGCTATATCTGAAACTTTACTGAAGAACATTGCACCATAACCTTGTGGATTTCCACGAGATGGCTTTTGAGGTTTCTTTCTTTGAGATTCGTTATTACCTTGATCTTTATCAAATTCAATTTTACCTAAACTATACTCCTTTGATTCCAAAGATTTTTGCAATTTTTGAAGTTGTAGTACTTTTAACTTCCTGAAATTTAGAAGTTCTGTAACCGAAGTAGCATTGTAAATAGCTTCGTTAAGTGGTTCATTGATGTTATAATATAGATTACTCACCAGAGACTCATTTGCTGATGAGGTACCATCAAGCGCATCACTAATCTTTGACATCGCAGATGCAATATCTGGCAAAGACTGCTGAGTGCTGGAAAAGTCTGAGAATGCTTCTGACAGCTCCTGATAGTCATGTTTTAATTCGTTAAAATTTTTCGTTATTCTTCGATTATATTTATAGCTATTGTTGATAATCAACTCATATCGCTTATGCTCTTTTTCATGGGTCAAAAACTCATCAATCTTATCTTCCCCTTTGTTATCAATGACAAGGTTACTCAATTCCTTTTTACCTAGACTCAAAGCACTTGGAATCGGTAAACAAGCATGTATTCTTGTCGTTTCCATAGGGTCCAAAGGATTTGACTGCAATTGACTTCTTGGTAAAGTGGAAAATGTTGGAGAGCTGTTCACAAAATCAGACCAGTTGACATTATTAGGGTTCAAAAAATCATCAATTAATGATGTTTGAGAAATACTTTCAGTATCCAATAGTTTATTCAAGAATTTGGTTAACATTCTAATTCTATGACGTATCATTACCTCATCATTGTTACTAACTGAGTTATCGATAACAGAAAGTGAAAGATCAACAGAATCCACATGCTCAGATGGAAGTAAATACTTTGATGTGGTCCCTGTAATCGATTTACTATATGTTTTTATGCTTTGCTTTTCAGGAATAGGCGGTATTATCAACAGAGGGAACAGTTTTACCAATATTGATCTGAGAGATTCAAAATCACTATATCTTCTTCTGACTGTGTTATCATTATATCTAATAAAATAGGCGATAAAAGTGCGCCCTTGCCCTTCGGAAACTTTCTTCGCTTCTAATATACGAACGTGCCCTTTTGGTTTTGAGTTTGATTTTGAACTTACATTTCCAGGTGGTACTTTCGATTTCTCCCCATCTAATCCTTTCTTACCATTAACTTCAGCGATGTTCTCCTTTTTCTGAAGGAAGAATTTTGTTGATGGTGTAGAAGCTAGAATTTCATCTTGATCATGGTCATAATCTAAGTTTGGGTTACGTAAACTTTCACTTCTTCGTACTGCCGAATCTCTAATACTATCATTTTTTTCTAGTTGTGGTTTATTGTTACTTATTTGTTTTTCCTGACTCGTTGACAACACCTGTTTATTTGCATCAACAAAAGGGTTATCTTTCTCTAGAATTGCTGTATGGACCATTTCCTGTGGTGACCTCAAAACATCGGCATCACTAATTTCTCGGCTTAGACCCTGTCTCTCATTGGATGTGCTTCTTACACTGGTAGAGTCCAACTTTTCCAACTTATCTAATGCAGAGGATTCCTTTAAATGGGATTCTTCATTATTTATATCATTTGAGTCATCATTCGTAGAACCACTAGTATCTTTTGTATCCTTTGTATCCTTTGTATCCTTCGTATCTTTCGTATCTTTTATATCCTTCGTATCTTTTATATCTTTTATATCTTTAGTATCATTCGTATCCTTCGTATCCTTCGTAACCTTAGTATCTTTCATATCGTTAGTGTCGTTAGTAACTTTGGTACCTTTAATATCCTTAACACCGCTTTCAGCAATAAATGAGCCATTACTTTTGGTTGATATTTCAGAATCCTCCTCATCTTCGCTTTTTATCTCAGGTATATCTTCATTAATATCTTCAGAGTCTTTGTTGTCCGTTTCCACAGCGGTTTTGTTTCCTTCATCAGTCTTTACACCTTTAATGTTTACATCACTTCCTTGATTACCTATTTCATCATGCCCTTCTTCAGTATCCTCTCTGCTAGAAATTGTTTCATCATTGTTATTTTCTTTTGTGGTAGTTTTATCATCGTTATCCTCTTCTTTATCCTCTGATTCCAGCCCTAGTATCTGTACATCATCACTATTTGCCACTTTACTGAAATCCAATGCTTCTTCAAACTTCTCTGGAGAGTCTTCGTTTTCAGAAGTATCGTTTCTGTCTACCGTATCAATCCTCTCTATAGTATCGTTCTTAGTTTCTTTAGACTCCTTTGGCGTATTTTTGGCCATCTTCCCTTTATTTTTACGACCCATTTACCAATCTATAATATTTGATATTATATTCCAAAATTAACTCTTCCAAAAAAAAGAAAGAAAAATAAAACTCCGATCTCAATTACTAGTCGTATCCCTTTTTAATATACCAAAAAAACTGCAGACCTGAAAATGTATCCTTTATTACCAGATGAATCAGTTATATAGAAAAGGAGATTGCTAGGAATTCAAATATGTACTAGTTTATAATAATTTCTTTGTATATGCTTATTCCCCTTCAAAATCCAAAAAAGGTAAAGAAATATCAAAAAATATCGAAAAACCAAAAAAAAAAAAAGGGACCCCTCCACCCCTCCACCCCACACACAAAGGAAACCCCGGAGAAACGAACACTCTCGGCTTTTTGTTGTTCGTATATAATACATAGTCATGTGCTTTATACGTACATAGTGTCTGAAAAATTTTGTTTTCTAAAAGAGCAAGCTCATCGCATGGGCATCGCAACGGTAATATAATGAATATTACTAGTAAATCTTTGTTTTTTTTTGTATAATTGAACACTAATTAGCGTGGGTGAAAGGAAACCAAAGAAAGAAAAAAATAATGGCTGACAGTTCTGTTGTTGTCAGATACTTATCTGAGGATCAGCAGCGGTCTCTAATCAGTGATCTTATTCAAAAAGACAATTTCGATGACTTGGCTGGTGTGTTGGACTCAATTGACATCTCCCTAGGTGATTCTAACCTTGAGCTTTTGTTTGGTAGAATTGTTGACCGTGTAGACCAAGAAGTGGATATAATTGACCAAAGAAATGAACATAATGATATCGGGTGTGATGATTTGTCTGGTGACATGGCTACATACGCACATATCCTGTACAAGGTACCAGAACTTTGGGTAAAGTTCGAGCAATTGGTCCAGAATAAGTTCGTGTCCTTCATCGTTAACAACAAGTCCAGATTATCAGCAGAGACTCAAGCACTATTCGATAAGGAGATCAGCAACAGTACTCCTGAAGATGGCCAGGAACAACTGGAGACATTACATATTATTACTTACCTTGCATTTCTGGAAAGAGTATTTCTTGAGGAAGATGAATTATCTAATATCAACGTCCAAGTGCTAGATAAAATACTGTTATTCTTACAGAGCTGTAATATTGAAAATATCGCTGTTACAAGTTCCAAATTGATGAGATGGACTCATAAGGAAATCGTACGTAAAAGTATTGAAAACAACAGCTATGACAAGTTCTTATGGCATTTAGTATCATTGATGAACTCAGAAAGTGAAACCCATGAGTGGAAACAGAGAATTTGTCTATCATTCCTGCTGAGAATCTTAACAAACGATAACGTTTCCAACGAATGTTTAAACTTCATTCAAACAAACAATTTCTGGAAACTAATAAACACCGCATTGAATCACTCAGTCCACGAATACAGAAAACTCGGCCTATCAATCATGAAATTGGCCATTATAAAGTTAGATGCACAAATCACAATCCCATTCAACAATGAACTATTTTATTGGAATCCAGAGAAAAAGCAGGCTATAATCGAATCCTGGAAGAGGTATACAACAATATACGAATTAGTTGCCTTAGATACTGCTCTAAACCAGATTCAAGATGCAAGATTGGATATAATTGATCTATTTAATGATAAGAACCTGCCACCATCTTGGGGTTTGATACTATTTTCTACTGGTCTAATGGCATCCATGGAAAGTGTGAGGAAATACATTGTGACAATTATGTTAGATATAAAAAATCCATCTGTATTTTCATCCAACTTAGAGGTCCTAAGAACAGCGTTTTTGCCGGCCCTAATGTTTGCTCATTTCTTTAACACAGATGGTACTGAATGTCCACACGGTGATAGGCTGGTTCAATTTGTTAATCAAATTGTTGAATTCTCTGAAGTAAGAGAAAGTATGATATCGACCATATTACAACTGCTAATTGATCAAGGAACGGCATTTGATCCGGCAAGAATATATGTAGCTTATGGTCTGTTAAGCTGCCTAACTAGAAAATTTCCAAAATCCTTAACATCAAGTCACTTGGTTCATCTAAGAAAACTATTCGAATTTGAGTGTGAAGAGGAAGTATTTGAAACTACTCTTCAAACTATATATTTAAAGTTGCTTCTACAGATGAATCCAGCTAATGGTGTTTTAGAACTTGTTAGTACTTTAGTTACCTATGTCAAGTGTCAAAGAGGAAGTTATAAATACCTGAAACCTATGATCGAAGATTTTAGAGACTACTGTGTGATAAATTTTGATCCAGTTTCCAGTCACAGTAAACTATCTGGTTACTTGAATGATGATCCTATTTTTGATGCCATCTCATCAACCTTATTTGATGGTTTAGATTGCCGTTCAAATACAGTATTATTGGAGTTGATTAAGTTAGATGAAGTTACGGTCGGAGACAATGCAATCATTGTCCAGCAACTATCTAAATTATTAGAAGGTCTAGATGACGATGACATCTATGGAAATTCTTATCTACTAACTGAGGCATCAACTTTGACCACTAATATGTGGAACGCTATCAATATTGAAAAATTATACCTTTCATTAAGAAATAAGTTTGGTCCTGAGAAATTCAAATTTTTTGTTTTTGTTTATGCAAAAATATTGAGATTAAGCCACTCTAGTATTGGTATTTCATTTACCGATATTTGCGATATTTATGATGTAATTAATGAACATCTGAAGGTGAATAATGAAATTAAAGACTTCAAATACAAAGACAATCTTTTTGGTGCTTATTTCACTTTACTAAGAGAGTATATGAAGACTTCACCAGTCGAATTTACGGATTATGACAAGGGTTCTACGCCGTTAAATAAGATCATGAAAATTCTTGAGAATAATATTACACAAGATAATGGTTACTATGAAGGGAATCTGGGTGTTACTAATATCTGTATGGAGATTATTGATACATATTTGGTTCCGGTAAATGTAAATGATAAGAAGTCGGATAAACTAAGAGATGATATATTATTTCTGTTAACCTCTATCTGGGATAACATTAGCGGAGAAAGATTAATATTGAAGGAGAAAAAACTTCATCTAAATCTGATTTCAACTCTATTCAACCCATACCTAACATTGGCATGTTCAAGAGTCGAAAGCGTCAGTGAAACTCTAAGAGCCTATGGTCTTGATATAATTAGCAAGTCCTATTCCAGAAGATCTCTCCTTCCAACATTGGCTAAGCGCATTGCGGAATTTTTTAAGCTCTATTCAGACAAAATTGATTCCTACACTAATAACCAGTGGATCATTGACATTATGATCTCAACCTTCACAAAGATTCAAATGAATGAGAATGTCTTCAAGTTAAAACCAGTCATATCTAACTTCTATGATCGCTCCCTGTCTACTTTTATGGGTAGTGATTCAAACTTATACAGACAAGTGTATGGTGAAGATGAATTTTCCGCAAGAATATATGTAATCTACTCAATCTTAAGGGGATCTTCATTACTAAAAAAAGATTTAGTCCAATTTATAATTGAGAAGACAAAGGCATTGAACCCGATCAAGAGGACCGATGGTGTTGAGGGATTAGAGAGGTTATTACTGTGGCAATTGGTTTTGGTTTCAATTTTGTCAGCCAAAACACCAATAATCTTAGATGATCTTTTCAGCAAGATTTTACGGAGCATCGAGGATGAAAGTTCTCCTCTTGTAAGAATTTGTAAGGAATGGTCTATTTCCCAATTAATATCGAACATGGATGATGAGAAACTACTGGATGAAAGTTTTGATTACCTATTCAGTAACTTTTATGATCATAGTCAACCAATTTTGGCTGTTAGTGTTGAAAAAATTGTCTTTATCACATTGAAATCATTAACTATAAACAAAAATAGTAAATATTCATCAAAACTTCTTGAAAGATTTGTTTCTGCTTTGGTCTCAAATTGTACCTCAAACAAACCATTGGTTAGACACTTTTCCAATTCTCTAATCTTATCTTTCTGGCCAATTTTTGAAAATATTATTACTGATGAAACTGTTAAATCCATTCTGAAAAGATTGTATGATAATGCTCAAGAATCACAAGTTGTAGGTCAATACAGGGCCGGTGACGCAAATGTTTGGGATCTGGTTGAAGATTGTAATTTAACAGCAATTTTTGGTGGTGTTCTAAAGAAAACAATTGACCATGAAAATCCTTATCTATCCAGTGAGGCTTTCAATAGTTACCTACCAGGCACGGTAGATTTACCAATTGGAAGTGATGAACACGATAAATGGCTTGACAAAAGAGTCAACAAGAATGCTGTTGATCCAAACGTCACTACCCAAAGCACTGTCTCCGATTCATTGCAAACTAAAAGTGGTGCATGGGAAACAGTATTGGATATAGATCAAAAGCGCTCAAACGAAATGATCAAGAGATCCGATCTAATTGTAGTTTCCTCCCTAGTTGATAAGCCACCTAATTTGGGTGGTATTTGTAGATTGTGTGATGTGCTTGGTGTCGGGTTATTAACAGTCCAAGACCTACGGGTTAGGAATCACCCACAGTTTAAAAACGTTGCTGTGACTGCTGACAAATGGATGCCCATGGCTGAAGTTCCAGTTGACAGTATTAGTGATTTCATGAAATCGAAGAAGAAAGAAGGGTATACATTAATTGGTCTTGAACAGACCGACAAATCTGTTCAGTTAGACAACGATTTCAAATTCCCAAAGAAGTCACTAATATTATTGGGTACTGAGGCGCATGGTATTCCTGGTCATTTGCTAAATGAGCTGGATCTATGTTTGGAAATTAAACAACATGGTGTGATCAGATCTATGAACATCCAAACTGCTACAGCGGTTATCGTTCACTCTTACACGGTACAAATTTTATAAAAAAAGTGAAATAAATCATTTTGTATATTACTTATAATTCTATAAAAGAAATCTATTTCTTCATAATTATTCGTTTTCCAATGCTTGGACTATATCTGGAGCGTATTTCAGTATCATTTCATAGCTTTTCTTCAAAACCGCTGGATCAAATCCTTTAATATAGTTGTCATTTAAAGCAATAGTACGTACTGGTGAAACAATCTTGCCCTCTGACCATGTCAATATCAAACCATTGTTGGCTACTTCGCATTCATTTGCAGCTGGATCGAGTATAATGTTGTTCCCCACCACGGCCAGCAAAAATACCAAAGGTGGCTTAATATCTAACTTTACTAGGTCATAATCATGGAATGTGGGTAGTTCTTCCACTTGTAAATCATCAAAACTGGAGACTAGCTTCGGTAGGTAAGTAGACCGTAGGGCTGAGTAGATGGCAAATGATATGAGGGGCACTGGGTTAGAATATGAAGATATAACTAGAACATCAATATACAGCTTAAAACTGTATTTTTTAGTCAGTTGTAATGACTTGGGGTCTACCGTAGTCCCTATCTTTAACACTTTTTTCAATAGAGAAGATGTGGATTCCACCAATAGCGAATCATCACGTTGTCCAACAATATCCACATCAACCTCTACCAATTCATCTTCTACCGTATGATCCACCACTTTAGACTTAACACTAACAATACATTCACTACCGTCACTTGCAATAATACGTGTAGATCCATTTGAGCTCGGTAGGAAGTTAACATACAGCTCTATAGGCCTGCTCTGGTGAGGTGCCCTTCCATCAGGTCTGATTGCAGGACTGCTCTTCAAAGAATCAGCCAAATACGACTTCTCAGTAATCGAAAGTACCATTATATGAGCTTGTTTGGGTTGTTGTTCTCTTCTGTGCTTGACTGAATTGTAATAATATACCTTTCTCTTAAAAGTAAAGCTCATCGCAAAATTTCCATGAAAAAAAATTTTTTTATTTCTTCAAAATATTGAAAACTACAGTTTTGTACGGACGTTTCTAAGAAAAATCAATCAATTAATAAATTATAATAGCTGTAATAAAGGTACAATATATATATATTTTTTATTATAAATAAACACTGTTAGGAGCAGCGACGTCTACCTTTGAGTTATCCATGTCGATTGCGGAAGGTTTACGTTCTGCCAAACTGTCGTAGTTGTCTTGTTTCTTAGAAGGTTGGGTTCTGTATGCAAGTTCGTTATTCAATGCCTCAAGTCTTTCCTCAGAGTTCTCCAAGACCAGCTCGTTCTCCCTGATAGACTCGTGGAATAGCTCGATGTCGTCGGAACCTAGTCCTTCGTCCATATGTTCACCCTCCAAGTCAACATCCTCACCTTGTAACTTCTTGATGTAGTTTTGCAGTCTGGCATTTGACCTATTGAGATGTCTGATACTGTTCTCTAATTCTTGTTTTATTCTGCTCAATTCATCGCTACCCATGTCTCTGATGGCCACTTGGAAGCTTTCAACATCAACAGGTCTCTTCATTCCACTAGCTGTCGTCATCTTTTTTTGCTTGTCTTACTTACTTGTAGTTTTTTTCTTGTAGGTTTTATGTTCCTTTCTCACTTTGTATGTTTTCTGTATCGCCAAAAACTTGCAACTATTTATACTCTGTAGATCAACCTCCTTACCATCCCCTTGCCATCACCTACCAACCCCTCTTTTTTTTCCATGTGTTTTTTTTTTTGTTGTTGTCGTTTGCTCTATGGAGGGGTAAATGAGCACACAAAAGAAGCCTTAAAGGATTTAGCTCTTCTCCCACCTCTTATGAAAGGCGATAATGATAGCAAAGTCGAATTTAAATCCATCTTCCCAATGGGTTCATGGTCTTTGATGTCTTTGTCAGAAACCCACAACGTGTTTTCTCTTCTTTCATAAGCCAAGCGAACTCGATGTTCGGTTCCGTGCGACAATGCTCTTGTTTTGGTGGTGATACAACAGGCACAGCAGTGGATGGTGTAGTAAAATGTGTCGAGATCATATGCTCTACCACTTTCCAGCCATATGCGTTACCGTACCTCCGCCTCACATTGATACTGTTGTGGGCATCGCCTCCCAGGGTCACGAGGACTTTCCTCCAAGTTTTCCCTGAATGCCATCTTCTTGCAATTAACTCCTGTAGTTGATACTTGTCGAATGTGTATTTACCTTTGTATAGCATTAATGTGAGCTCGTCTGGTGCGGCTACATCATCGGCCTCGTAGAGTTCGTCATGAATAATGACGTCTGACGTCTCAAGAATATTGAAATCTTTGGGTGCCTCGGGAGTAACCAGATTTCCTACAGTGTTGTTAAACGAAACTCTACGGAATACCTTGGACTTAGGATAGAATTTCTTGTATTCGTAGTACTTTGCGGAAGTTTTGAAATCATTCCAATTCGAAATAGAATTGATGTCCATCTCAATATCAGTGCTGGTGTTGTCTTCACTAATCATATTTATATCTGATAATATCTTGTTATATCTCAGAAACAATAAAGATGAACTGACCAAAGGCACAACACCATCATTTATTGCATTGGCATAAATTGTTCTTCTAACAAACTTTTGCAAGATGCTATGTGCAGGTTCACCGGATAACAAAAATAAAATTTGTAAGTTCTTCTCTTTCATACGTTTGTGAAACCTGAGGTCTTCACCTGTTTGACCCAGTGCACCAGATGATAGTAGCTTCTTGGCGTAATTACCTATATCGGTGTATAATCCGAGAAATGGCGTGGCCATGGCAATGAAGTTCACCGGTTGAACTCTCTCAAAAAACCACGGATGCAAGAGAGAAATGTACGCAATCGCAAAAGTCTGTATTAATCCACCTAGAGAATGTCCTATAAAGGATACTTTCGTTATAGACGTATTGTAGACCTCATCGACAATGTATTTAGCGAGCCTTATCCCCAAAGCCTTAATTCCTAACTCGGTTTGACATACGTTACCACGATAACCATCTATAATCAAATGTTCATCATCCATTTGAGTTTCACGCAGTTTCTCCATAATATACATCATATCATTGGGAACATTAGAGTACATACCGTGTGTTATAATCACCAAATGCTTGTTCTGCGGTTTTTCGTGGCTTTTGAGCCAATTCCCGCCCACATCCATAAACTTTGATAAATCGTCGTTTCGTATTTTCTGGATTGTGTGACCATTTTCAAAATGGTCCTCCACATACTTATGTTTGGACAGATCATGTTGATCAGTGCTAGCTATTATCTCATAATCCACTTTGGATTCTGTGCTAAAAAGGATTTCAGAAACAATATCAACAATCCAGTAACACTTTCCATCCTCACTCACAGTTGCATCCTGTGAATTAAGAACGAAATGAAACTTCTTTTGCGGTTCTATATTCGTCTTGAAGATGGGCGGCCTGTCCCGCAGACCTGTCTCTGAGGGAACCAACGGCCGACAATCGCAGTATAACACAAATGGACCCAACAAATAAGCAACTTTACCAGAAAGTTTGGTCCTGTTTTTAACCCTGACGGAAACTTGTCCCTCGGGACACAGATTCCAGTCTATACCTATGAGAAACCGATCGGTTTGACCCACTGCTAAAGCATCTCTGCAACAAAGTATCACAGAACTCATTTTTTGCCTGTAGCTGGCTATACTCGAGCAACTGTTAATTGGCAAAGGTGTGAAGATGTGGCTTGCGTGTGGTTGCTACACAGTGCTGTTCTAATGAGCTTTGATCAAAGTGTCAAGATTTTTGTAGCTCATCGCTGCAGTGGAAAAAAAAAAATTAATGCTATAAGAAGTTTTGTGATTTTTTTGAAGGTTGATGTTTTAAACTCTTCTCATAAGCAGAAGAGAACCTCAACAGACGCTCGATACAGGCCAATAGCAATGGAGCAGACTGAGTATACTAAGGAGAAGAAAGTTGGTGAAGGTACGTATGCTGTGGTGTACCTTGGTAGCAAGCAGAGCACTGGTCGGCAGATTGCTGTGAAGGAGATCAAGACCTCTGAGTTCAAGGATGGGCTTGATATGTCGGCTATTCGAGAGGTGAAGTATCTGCAGGAGATGCAGCATGTGAATGTGATTGAGCTGGTAGATATATTCATGTCGTATGGGAATCTGAATTTGGTGCTGGAGTTCCTGCCTACTGATTTGGAGGTAGTCATCAAAGACAGGTCTATTCTCTTCACACCTGCGGATATCAAGTCCTGGATGTTGATGAGTGTGCGTGGTGTGAACCATTGTCATAGAAATTTCATATTGCATAGGGATTTGAAGCCTAATAACTTGCTAATAGCGCCAGATGGGCAGATTAAAGTAGCGGATTTTGGTCTGGCGAGGGCCGTTCCTTCACCTCACGAAGTCTTGACATCTAATGTGGTTACACGTTGGTACAGAGCACCCGAGTTGTTGTTTGGGGCCAAACATTACACATCTGCCATAGACGTATGGTCTCTAGGGGTGATATTTGCCGAACTTATGTTGAGAATACCGTACTTACCGGGTCAGAACGACATTGAACAGATGGAAGTAACGTTTAGAGCCTTAGGAACTCCTACAGATAAGGACTGGCCCGAGGTCTCGACCTTCAACTCATATAACAGACTACAAATCTACCCACCCCCATCCCGTGAAGAGCTCCGTAAGAGATTCATTGCTGCAACTGAAAGTGCCCTTGATTTCATGAATGGTATGCTGTGTCTGAACCCTACGAAGAGATGGGACACCGTACAGTGCTTGGAAAGTGACTACTTTAAAGAACTGCCACGTCCTACTGATCCTGCGAACATAGACATCTTCAAGAAGAACTAGTTAACAGATAGAACTACTTGTGCATCCTACATAACTAAAAGAATGTATCCTTTTTATAGAAAGAACTCAGTAAGAGTTATAGCTATCTCTTTTTAACCAGTATGTAGCATAAGTAAAAAGTGAAATAGAAGACGAAAGATGAAAAAAGTGAAAAAAAAGTGAAATATTAACGATCACGATCCTTAATTTGAAGCATTCAGGTTTGAATCTAATTGAGTGCCCAGCTATATTCTAATTCAATTGTACTGTAATTATAATGTCACTTGTCGGTAGACTATGGAGTCGGCAGAGCCGTGATGTGGTCAAGTCATTAGAGGTTTCGAAAGCGTTTTCTGATCATTTCCCAAGGAAGAAAACTGTTAATAAACTACTTTTTGATCTTAACAGTCGATTGGCATACAAGAAATTGTATCCGGTATGTGTGGGGCTGTATCATAATGCAGACGAGAGTACTATGAGCCATTTGTTGCAAGGAGTCAAGGGTTCTGACCTTATGGTAATGAGGAATGCACTGGAAAAAGTACGAAATAGGACCAGGTACGCACGGAAAGATATGTTAGAGCTAGAGAGTAAACTGTTGGATAAAGCTGCAGAATTAGGAGACAACGATGCTATATCGGTATTATCATTCAAGACACTGAAGCAAGAGATGAGCCAGGAGGGAGTACAAGATGAGGAAGAGATAGAGATAGCAAGGAGATTGTTCAAGGACCTTTACAGTATCAATCACCCGTTGACTATTAAGCTACTGGGCGATTTGTCCCTGGATAGTGGTAACTCATTGGAAGCATTGAACTTTTACAGGAAATTTATCGATATAGCAGTAAAGGATGACGGCAAGCTTTTGTCTGGTAATGATGAAATTATAGGTGAGGTTTATGGTAAAATTGGTGAAATAGAATTCAGCTATAACTCCAATATGCTAAAGGCAGAAGAAAACTGGCGCAAGTGTCTCCAATTGACCTCTGTAGAGAACTCTGTACGCTGGTATTTTCTCCTATCTCAAATCTACATGAACTCTGATCCACTGAAATCACGAATCCTATTAGAGAAATGCGCATCGCAAGGATTCAAAGAATCGTTTACCTCTTTGGGGTTCCTTGAGATGAATCTATTCAAAAACCTCGACAGAGCCAAAGAATGGTTCAAGCTAGGTATGGAGGTTTTCGAACTACAAAGCTTTATTGGGTTTTTCGACTGTTGTGTAACACTGAATGACTGGAACTCTGCTCTCAAATGCTTCAGATCCATAGAGAAGATAGGAAAGATGGATACCTTTGGTAACGACTCAAATCATAAAGCGGTGACTCAAAGTTTCATGGAAACAAGAGCTGACTCAATCGAAAAGGTGCTACTAAAGGCTGGCTTCCTATAAAAAAAAAACAAATAACATACTGTAAATATATTTATCAGCATTCTATTAAATATTCCCCCTCAATATTTACATTATACAATTACATTGTGTAAACTTGCACGTGACTAAATCGATGTAAAGGGCGCAATCACAGGCAGAGAAGAGAGAGCTTTGTTCTCAATAATAAAAGTAACAAATTGGATCATAAGAGAGTGATAGGATAATCAAGAACAAGGATGTCTACATATGAAGGTATGTTAATCTCTTTTTTTATTTGCACCGTGTTGATCTAAATATCCCTAAAATCAAGGTATCTATTTCACCAAACATATTTCTTTTTTGCCACAATTTACTAACATTTCTATAACTCCAGTATAAGAACTATTACTCCAAATGGGAGCTATAGTTTTTTTTTAATTTATGGAGAAAATATATGAGGTTTAGAGGAACATAATCTCAATGATTCAAACGACAACAATGACAATGAATCAAGACAAGAGATAAGAAACCAGTTCAGGACGTTGTACCAAGCGTTTTACGGTGTACATTCCACGGGAACTAGCTCCCAGGGAGAGGTCAGCACCACACTACTACAATTACTGTCACAATTGATCCCAGAGAATTTGCAAGAAGAATGGCTTCAATCGATGGACTCCAAGAACTCTAAGTGCTCGGATACGTTTATAGATTCCCTTCCTCGAGTACAACCAAAGTCACTGAAACAAGGCGATGCGTGCCCTATCTGTTGTTCCAATTTTGTCGAAGATGAGTATCCATTGGTGATTAAACTGCCTCACTGCGGCCACATGTATGATTTTGAGTGTATATCTACGTGGCTATCGAAAAACACCACTTGTCCAATGTGCAGAGACGACGTCACCGAGAAGAAAGACGCACAAGTAGACGTATCCAAGGCAGAGCTGGAAGAAGACTGGGGTATGTACGGCTAGACATTTGTGTGTATATTTTTGTTTTGTTTTTGTTGGCAAGACCACTATTTCAAAATATTTTTCAAATAGCTCATCGCTTTGTTGAAAAAAAATTTCTCGAAGCAAAAAAAATTTTTGATTCAATATTCAGAGTTAATTCACACACAAAGGTTCATCGTATTAATAACTTTGCTAATCATTTGTGATCATTTTATCTAGCATTGTCATTGTTTTTTATCAAACAAACTAGCACAACTTGAAAAATGGGTAAAAGTAGTAAGGATAAAAGAGATTTGTACTATAGGAAGGCCAAAGAGGAAGGGTACAGAGCACGTTCTGCATTCAAGCTGTTACAATTGAACGAGGAATTTCATTTTCTAGATGATCCAGAGTTGAATCGTGTTGTTGATCTATGTGCAGCCCCGGGTTCGTGGTCTCAAGTGTTATCCAGAAAGCTATTCGAGGACAAAAAACTGGATCTACAGCCAGGTGAAGAAGATAACAGGAAAATTGTAGCTGTGGATTTACAACCGATGTCACCAATTGATAATGTTACCACGTTGCAGGCTGATATCACACACCCAAGAACTCTTGAGAGAATATACGAGATATTTGGTAACAAGAAGGCTGACTTTGTCTGTAGTGATGGTGCCCCAGATGTCACAGGTTTACACGACTTAGATGAATATATCCAGCATCAGCTGATCATGAGTGCATTGCAATTGACCACTTGTATATTGAAACGTGGTGGTACATTCGTTGCAAAGATTTTTAGAGGCAGGGACATAGACGTTCTGTACTCACAGCTGGGGCATCTCTTTGAGAAAGTAGTATGCGCAAAACCACGTTCCTCAAGAGGTACCTCCTTAGAGGCATTTATCGTATGCATAGGCTATAATCCACCACAAAACTGGACTCCAAAACTAAGTGTAGACACCTCGGTAGATGAGTTCTTCAAAGAATGTGATCTAGGTAAACTATCAATCAAAGACGAACCAGTTACATGGAGAGACCAGCCACGTTCAATTGCTGAATTTATGGCATGTGGCTCATTATCTAGCTATGACTCAGACGCCACATACCATAACGTTGAGAGCTCCAGCACTTCCCTGGATCCAGTTCAAGCACCTACAAATCCCCCATACAAACGCGCTCTGGAGTTAAAGAGAGGCGGACACTTAACAAGAGCTATATAGCACCCGCAGATATTCATAATATGATAAATAAGACGTTGTACTTTTATATAAATATAGGTTAATTGCGATGCGATGAGCTTTTTGTTTTTAAACCAATTTATTTTTTTTTTTTTGCACAAGGCGATCACTTTAAAGAAAAGTTGCAAAAGCAATTGTGATAGTTGAACAGAATTGATTGTTACACATTGTTGTTTGAACAAGAAACGATTAGACTGAACTTAATAGTTATTATATCTAGTTTTAACACTAGGTTCTTATAAAAACTTGATTAAATTGCGTAATATAGTGAAATAATACAAGACTTTATTTGATGGTTGAATCAGTTCCAGGAACGCCTAGAAGATCAAGTCGTCTGAGGACTACTAAGAGAGTGGTATATTCTGATGAGGAATCAGGTGGTGAATTGAGTGATGGAGATGTCGCGGCTAGTGTAAAAGTGAAATCAGAGAGTAAAGTGGACGATGACGAAGAGTTTGATCCTCTACCGAAGGAAGAAGCCAAAACCAATGTTGAGATTGAAGAGGAAGAGTTAGTACAACTACAGACCCCAAGAAAGAAACAAAAATCAAATTTGTCAAAGGATCATGACTTTACATCACCATTAAAGAAGGTTATTATGGACAATTTACAAGAATACAAGAACAACAAAGATGTCTCTGACACGTTGAAACTAAGTAGGAACTTCAAGCCAACACAGGTACCGAGACCTGGAGATGTGGAAAAAATGAAGGCTAATAGGGCAATTGGTGTTTTTGCAGATACCTTTGAAGGGTTTTTCGATCAGAAAAGACAGAACAGGGCCGGTAAGTTATCCAAAAATTCCATATCCACTGCACCACATGTAACGAGAGAAGAATTCGGGTTGATAAGCAACATATTTCATAAAAACCTGCATAATGACATGAGGGAAAATTTGTACGACATACAGCGGAAACTATACCCACAGTATTGGTTTGAGTTGACTCAAGGGTTTTCACTATTATTTTATGGTATTGGTTCGAAACGTAATTTCTTAGAGAATTTTATCTTTGAGTACCTATCACCTACATTAGCAATTTCCCAAAGAAGTGAAGAGAGTGATGGCAAGCAAAAATTCGAAGGTGTCCCCGTGGTTGTGGTAAATGGATATAATCCAACTTTCAATTATAGAGAAGTGTTCAAGGATATCCTCAATATTTTATCTCCAGCGGAGTTGGCTCAAAGCGAAGCCAAATTCTGGGGTAATCACGTTATATTAAACATACAAAAGCTGATAGAGTACTACAAGGACAAGCCCCACGATGTGAAACTTATAGTCCTGATCCACAACATCGATGGGCCAAGTATTAGAAGAGGAGACTCGCCCACAATTTGGAGTTATTTGTCACTGATACGACAAGTCGCCATTGTTGCCTCTGCGGATCACATATATGCGCCATTCCTGTGGGATAACCTACGGGCGCAGAACTACAACTTTGTGTTCCACGACATCACGAACTACGCGCCATACGAGGTTGAGTCGACGTTCCAGGATGTCATGAAGATAGGTAAGTCGGAAAACAGCACTGGTGCTGAGGGTGCCAACTACGTGTTGCAGTCGCTGACGACCAACTCTAAGAAGATGTACAGGGTGCTGATTGAGACACAGCTGGTAAACATGCAGAAATTCGCCGCCAAGGCCTCAGGGGTAGTGGCGCCAACGAGACGCGGTACCATGAATGTAGGTCTTGAGTTCAAGAAACTAGCACACCTGTGCGCAGCAGACTTCATTGCCTCGAACGAGATGGCTCTCCGTTCCATGCTCACCGAGTTCATAGAACACAAGATGGCCACCGTCACCAAGAATAACGTCGGTACCGAGATGGTCTGGGTACCGTACGCATACGGTGAAATGCACAAACTGCTCGAAATCCTACAGGACGTGTAGTCGCAGTGGTATTATGAAGTGTTTTAGGCTGTATTGAAACACGTGATTATATACATATATACGAAGTATATAATTACGTATAAAATGATTCTATATATCAATTTTACCGTGCGAGTGCAATTGTGTGAGAGTGTGTGTATGTCAGGTATAGACAAGTTGTAATACATACAATAGGGTATAGAGCACTTTTGTATTGTCACCACGGGTAGCTTCTGTCTCGTTTGCAATTTCAATTTCCCCAGAGGTTCTCTCTCGCCTTTTTTTGTCTGTACTTCACTGATTTCCTTAGAAACAGCCGTAGAACCGCCCAAAAGAGAGCGATTTTTTTCGTTTTTTTTTTTTTTTTCGTTTCGTTTTTTTTCGTTTTTTTTGGCGCAGCGCAGTTTTTTTTTGTTTTTTGGCCAAAATGCGCAAAGCGAGGTGGCCAGAAGAGAGAAAAAATGATGGTGGGGGCGTTTAAGCAAAGAATTTAAAAAGGGAGTCTCTCTCTTTAAACAAACTTATTCTTTCAAAGTTCAATTTGTTAAGACAGAAGAAGGAGTAAATAAGATGGAGAAGAAGGATAGGGCATTTAGCAATATCCCGGAGGTTATAGATCCGGGGATTACAATTCCGATATTTGAGGAGGATGTGTTGTCAATGGAGCAGCCGCAGAAGTTGGGGTCGTATCGTGCCCGTGCTGGTAAGTTTTCTAATACGCTGAGTAATCTTTTGCCATCTATCTCTGCGAAGCTGCATCACTCGAAGAAACAGGGGAAACAGAGTGCTAGTGAGTCCATGACGGATAGTGGGAGTGAGTCTGTTGGGGTCTCTTCGAAGGCGTCAACGGAGATATTCACCACGGAGAGGTCTCCATCGAGTGTTGAGCAGTCGCGTTTCGGAAGCAAGAACAACAACAACAACGTCACGGTGGGTGATAATATCACGCCTCCCAGGGATATGGAGAAGCTGGTGCATTTCCCGGAGACCACGGAGTACTTGATCTCCAGGCCTCGGACGTCGAACGATTCGTTTGGGAATAACCTGCCTAGACAGGTGTCCAGGACGAGACAGAACACCATGTCCTCGCAGATCACCTCGATCTCATCAATTGTGCCCAAACCATTGCCTAACACGGTCTGGTCTAACAACAACAACAATAACAATAACAATAACGATATGATGCAGGCGCAGGTGATTCCGCAGATCAATACCTACAATACTGGCGATAACATGCAGTACCAGCAGTACCAGAACTACATGGACGGGATGCAAAATAACAATAATAATAACCTGACTGTCAACGCTAATGCATGGAACTCGAACAGACCTAGATCGCACTCTAATGCATCCAGTATCTATACCGATGCCCAGCAGTATGACGGTATGGGCGGTAGATCAAGAGCCGCTTCAGATTACGTCTCCGTATCTCACTTACAGTCTAATATGCCACTGGTAGCCGATGAAGTGGACCCAAGGTCTTTGAACTGGGTCTCCACTGACCCATTAGTGCCACCAATTAACCAGATTGCAAGTTTGTTGCCTACTAACACGATCTCCATCTCAAACGTGTTCCCATTGCAGCAACAGCAGCCGCACTTGAATAACGCTATCAATTTGACCAGTACATCATTGGCTACCCTCTGTTCTAAATACGGTGAAATCCTGTCTGCTAGAACTTTGCGTGGTATCAATATGGCCCTTGTTGAATTCGATACTGTGGAAAGTGCCATCCGTGCGCTAGATGCTCTAGAAGGTAAAGAGGTCTCCATGATCGGTGCTCCAAGTAAAGTCTCGTTCGCCAAGATTTTGCCAATGCAACATCAACACGCAACTCATTTACAACAGCAAAACTTGCAACCACAACAAGAACAAACATCACAGCCATTATTACAAGAACAATTGTACAACGGTGCTGTCACCTTCCATCAGCAAGGTAATATCTCAATCCCAGTGTTCAATCAGAACCAATACAATAGTGCTCAGAATACCAGTACCCAAAATTTCTCTCATCCAGGTACTTCATCTTCAGAAAAGGAACAATGTCCATTTCCATTACCACCACCTGCACTTAAGGAGCAAAGGGGTGAGCTTGAAAACATTGTTCAACAATTCAACTCGGAACATGATGACACACAAGTTACATCATTGATTAACAATGCATTAAAGGTGAAGGCCACTGTTGACATCAACAATTTTGGACCTCTACCTGAACCAATTCCCAACAAACAGTTCGATGCACCAAAGCTTAGAGAACTTAGAAAGGCAATTGATTCTAACTCACTGAGCGATATTGAAATCGAAGAATTGGCTATTGCTATGTTGGATGAGCTACCAGAATTGAGTTCTGATTACCTCGGTAACACCATCGTACAAAAATTATTTGAGCATTCATCCGATATTATCAAGGATATCATGCTAAGGAAAACCGGTAAATACCTGGCATCGATGGGTGTTCATAAGAACGGTACTTGGGCCTGTCAAAAGATGATTACAATGGCTACTACACCAAGACAAATTATGCTTGTAACAGAAGGTATTAGAGACTACTGCACTCCATTATTCAATGATCAATTTGGTAATTACGTTATCCAATGTGTCTTGAAATTTGGGTACCCATGGAACTCATTCATTTTCGAAAGTATTTTGTCCAATTTCTGGACCATCGTTCAGAACCGTTATGGTGCAAGAGCTGTTAGAGCATGTTTAGAAGCACACGATATTGTTACCATGGAACAGACATTAGTACTAAGTGCAATCATTGTTTTGTATGCTGAATATTTGACTACTAATAGCAATGGTACGCTACTGGTAACTTGGTTCTTGGACACTTGTGTTTTGCCAAATAGACACTCCATCCTGACTCCAAGATTAATTAACCACATCGTTGATTTGTGTAAACACAGACTGGCTTCTTTAACCATACTTAAGATTTTGAATTATAGAGGAGATGATGCAGCTAGAAAAACTATTTTGAGCACAGTATTTGGTAATTGTGATACTGATGAACCTCAAAAGAACTTATTTCAAATATTATGTGATGCTAATTATGGACCAACATTTGTCTACAAAGTTTTGTCCATGCCGCTTCTCGAAGATGATATTAGAATTCACATTATTGCACAAGTGAGAAAGATTCTAATGGAAAATCCAACAGCTCAGCACCACCGCCGTTTGATGGAGGAAGTAGGGTTGGTGGCTACCTCTGCTCAGATTAATCCAAACGCTCAAAATGGTCAAACCAAGCATAGAAAGAGTGTATCTCATGTTTATAACAATCAGGATGCTGCTGGTCATATGAGAGGAGTATCTGTCTCTAGTGTGAGAAGCGCTGGATCCAGGCAAACAGGTATGACCCCAGCAAAGCCAACTACTTTCCAAATGCCAAACTTGCCAACTGGCTCTATGAGTACAGTGGTTTCTGGTAATATGCCAATGAACAATCAGATGACTCCACAACAAGTCATGCCTACCGTACCATCACAGCAACAGCAACAGCAACAGATGCCTCAGGGATCAATGATGCCTCAATCTAATCCAGCCCAGGCACAAAATGGGATGGGCTATTCGAACTATCCTGGTATGTTCCCAATGGGCTATCAAGGAAACAACAACGGTTATTCGATGAATGATGATATTGTTTCTAAGCTAGACATGCTTACGCTGAGCAACGGAACACATCTATCTCTCCCTCAATTAAGTGTTACTAATCATGAAAATAGTAGCACTACATTTAATGATCCTAATGTAAATATGCTAAACAATACAATGAGCAACAATCCTTCTGATTTGGGTAATCATAGCTCTAATTTATGGAATTAATGAACAAATAAAAAATTTTGATAAAAAAAAAAGGATACTATTTTAAAGAATCTGTTCTTTTAAAACAATATAAAAAATGTATTACAAAGATTAAATAAATTTAAAAAAAAAACAAAAAATAATAATAATAATATTTGCATGCTTCATTCTTTACTTTACTTTTTCCTTATATTTTTTAACTCTCAACTGTTAATCTAATTTATGATGAATTTCTTTCCTATTCCAATAATATTTGCTAATCGTTTTTGTTTGCTTTGTTTTTTTAACCTTCTTTTTGTTTTATAATTAGTATAGTCGTAATTATATATACAAAATAACCAATTGTATTTTATTTTAACCTTCTAAACAGTGATATTCAGTTGAATATTTTGATTTTTAACGTATATAATAATTGATTCATGTATCATATTGTACGATATAATTGGGAGGGGGGTGGAGCAGGCAGGTGGTTTTTTGAAACTTTCGGGAAAGGCGTCAATCAAGATTGGCAATAGGAAATTTAATAAAAAAATGAAGATCTTTAAAGGTGTCAACATTCTTTCAAAGAAAGAGAAGAGGTCAAACAACAAAGTAAACTCTAAGTATTCCTAACGTTAGGTTATTTAAGGTACTGTTTTTTTAAGAAAAAGTTCTCTTTTTACAAAAGAAATTCAGGAACATCCTTTTTTTTTTTTTGATTTATTTTTGTGTGATACCAAGTGCTTGGTTTAGTTTTAAAGTTTGGGAACTCCTCAAAGGAAAGCTAGATACGAGAGATTAAGTGTTGATAGGAGTGTTTTTTTAATTTTATTATTATTAATTTTTTTTTTTTAAATTATAGACGTTTGTGACGTGGATTTATTTCGAAAGGGGAGACTAAGAAAGTAAATTAATAAATGGAAGATAATAGAGAAGAAAGGGCAAATCCAAGGGGTTTGTGGCTAAACTATGGTGGAGAGATAGTACGAGATTTAAATATGGATGTAGATACACAGATGCCCAGTGCGGAGCTAGAGAACAGAAGAGATGTGGAGAATAATAGAGCGCATAGTAATACAAGTCTCAATCAGAGTATGTCTGTCTCAGCAATGCTACAGCCACAGAGTGATAGTAGTGAAGCTCAAACAGCTGATCCTGACCCGCTACCTATAGAAGAAGACTCTAGCATCGCCATGAACAGGAGCCAGCCAGGAAGTGTTGAGAGTAGTCGAGGAGTTGGGATACCTGATGGTGAGAGCTTCATGAACATGAGTAACATTGATATTATAGACTACAATGCGCCAGCAAAGATTTTTGGAGACATGGATATTAACAGGTTATTTTATGATCAGAATCTCTCCAGTCTTCATGCAGAGGATATTATTAAATTACATAATTTCAAAGAGGTGGTTCATAGAAAGATAGAAAGTTTTGTGAAAGTGATACAGAGAAGAAGAAAACGCATTCTAAAAGAGATTGAGGCAGGAAATAAAAGGTTAGAAGGTGTGGATCTTGAAAGTTCAGTTGGTGCGATGGCGTACCTGAATAAGTTACAAAGAATTAGAATTAGTGCTTTAAAATCTGAAACGATGGAGTTGCAGAATATTAGAGTTCAGATTGTGAGTATAATAGATGAATATAAGAAAGCAATGGCTGAATATACTAGATTACTGGAGGAAGGTCGTAATGCGGCCAATCCAACGCCATATTTTCAAAGATGGATTGAGTCCCTAAACCCAGAAGAAATAACAGGTTTGAATAGAGAGCTAAATGAACTACAGAGTTATTCGAGGCAATTAGGCCCTCAGAATGATTTATCTCGGATCAACTTTCATGTGAATAGTCAACATAGTGCGCTTTTTCCTCTCCGCTCACTGCCATCCGAGATATTACACCTAGTGCTGGATAAGATAACGCAGAAATCAGATATAGTGAATCTATTGAGGGTTTGTAAACTCTGGGCACTGATCATAGTAAAAATAATATATTACCGTCCGCACATTAATAAGAAACATCAATTAGAATTATTCATGAGAACTATGAGACTGAAAAGAGATGATACTGTATTTGATTATAGAACTATGATTAAAAGACTAAACTTCTCATTTGTTGGTGACTATTTACATGACGAAGAATTGTACAGTTTTGTTGGTTGTCAGAATTTAGAGAGACTAACATTGGTGTTTTGTAAACACATCACTAGTGCCCCAGTTGCTGCTGTCTTAAATGGTTGTAAGTACCTACAAAGCGTTGATATTACAGGAATTAAGGAAATAACTGATAATGTATTCGATACGTTGGCTGAAAGTTGTAAACGTGTACAAGGTTTTTATGTTCCTCAAGCGAAGATGGTGTCATATAATTCTTTAGGCAACTTCATTTCAAATGCACCAATGTTAAAAAGAATAAAAGTGACTGCAAACTCAAATATGAATGACGAACTAGTGGAATTACTGGCTGAAAAGTGTCCTCTTTTGGTTGAGGTTGATATTACGCTCAGTGCTAATGTTAATGATTCCAGTTTGATAAAACTCTTTATGAAATTAACTCAACTGAGAGAATTCAGAATAACACATAATACCAACATAACTGACAAATTCTTCCTAGAATTGTCCAAAAATGTAAATCAGCTGCCCTCTTTGAGATTATTAGATTTGTCAGGGTGTGAAAACATAACGGATAAGACTATAGAACGGGTTGTGAAACTAGCACCAAAATTGAGGAATATATTTTTGGGAAAATGTAGCAGAATTACTGATCTATCTTTGGTTCATCTGTCAATTTTGGGAAAGAATCTACAAACTGTTCACTTTGGACATTGCTTTAATATCACTGATAGGGGTGTACGAGCACTAGTCAAATCATGTCCACGTATACAATATGTTGACTTTGCATGCTGTACAAACTTAACGAACCATACTCTTTATGAATTGTCATATTTAAGTCGATTGAAAAGGATTGGTTTAGTAAAATGCTCGCAAATGACAGATGATGGTCTTCTTAACATGATTGCCTTGCGTGGCCGGAATGATACATTGGAAAGAGTTCATCTTTCCTACTGTTCAAATTTGACTATTTACCCAATATACGAACTATTGATGGCATGTCCAAGATTATCTCACCTTTCATTGACAGCAGTCCCATCTTTTTTGAGGCCTGATATAACAGCGTTTTGTCGTCCAGCCCCATCCGATTTTAGTGACAATCAAAGGCAAATTTTCTGTGTATTCTCTGGGAAAGGTGTTCACAAACTTCGTCATTACTTGATGAGTTTAACTACGCCAACAGATGGTCCCCAAATTGATGTCGGTGATACATTAGAACAGTATGTTATTTCTAAGCATTTACTGCGTCCAGGTGAATATCTGAATGACGGTATTCGCAGAATAACTAGCGAACTAAACCAAGATTCTGCTGCCATTTTGGCCGCTACTGGCTTGAATCAAATGAATGGTATGAATAGTGATTTTCCATTCCAGAATATCGATTTTGAAAGATTAGACCAGGTATTCAACTGGATTGAAATGCCGTTTGATAACGTCCAGATGACTGATATTGAAATGCAAGATTTACTTTCAAGGGTCGATAAGGACTTTTGTGATGACCCATTTGATGAGGATTATAATACGCGGGATTCTGTTGTAGCACCTGGAGCAAATACCGGATTGAATAGTGAGCTATGTCATATAGTCAAGAAATTTCACAGACTTGATGACCAAATATGTGATTTTGAAGTTAATGTATCGAGTCTTGCCAGAGTTCAATTTCAATTCACTGGCTTCTTACTTCATGAAATGGCACAGGCTTATATGAATATGGTAGAAATTAATAGGCAAATTTGGCATATTCAAAAGACTACCTTAGAAGCTGGAGTTGAATCGGACCTTAAAGCACTTGTGATATGGAGAATGCTATTTGTTGATAAATTTGCCGCATTATTACTAAAGTATCAGGTGTCGACAGTTGTACTACGTCTATATCTAAAAGACAGTATCACTCTTTTAACTAGACAAAGGGAACTGTTTTTGGCACATCAGCGGACACCTTGGAATCCGACAATTGTTGAAGAGACTCCGGACTCTAATTATTGGCAATTAGTCGGTGATAGAATTCAGCTCTTGCCAGAGCAAATGCGTACGATGCAATTTGGGTTGAGAAATCCACAGGCTCCAACAGTTCCACAACAAAATGAAGGTGAATCCCAAACAGAGGATCGTTCTGAAACTCCGGATGACGATGTTATAATCGAAGATTTTTAAATAGTTAGGCATGATAATATTACAGATTCTAAATATCAACTTATAGTATTATTAATTAATCTGGAGAGTGGTTACAAAGATTGCAGCTCAACTGCGATTAGTATTACAATATTATAACTGTTTACTGTATTTTCCAAGTCATAATGTTTATATTCTTTTTTGTTTAAATCAAATTTCCAAATTTTTGACCATTTCTATCAATTCTTCATCTGTGGCAATGTTATCGATGTAATGCTTTTGGCTCTCAATCTTTTTAGAGACCAAATTAATCTTTTTCTGGACTGCTTTACGAAAATCAACTTTTACCTTCGTGACCTTATCCAAAATCCAAGTATGAAAATCCATATCCAACTCATTGGCTGGTATTTGATTTACAAAATTTTCAATTTCACCATCAACATCATTTTCCAATGTACAATTATTACGATTTATATATAGTAGGAGATCATGAAAAAATTTCTTTATAATTTTAGTATCATTGTCTAGAGCCATCATGTCATCATATAGTTTTGATTCGGTAGATGATGTATTTGTTCTACTAGTATTGTCGTTAGAGGCAACATAACTGCCTTGCACAGACTTACTCAGCGCTATTACAGGTTCATCTTGATTAGTAAAAATGCCAACATTTTTGATTGGAGACTCGTCAAGGGAAAACAAAGGTTCATTTTTTTTATTGCTGTTCATGTTTCTTTGCGGGTTTCTGTCTTCTTTCAGCGGTGTCCCCATTTCTATTTTTGAAATATTAATATCAGAAAAATTTCCGATTGTTTCATTATTGATAGTTTCAATTGAATTTTTTTGCATAGTTTCATTATTAGAGATGCCTAAGCCTAAGGTTTTGCTGTTCTTGGTTATGACTGGTATTAATATTTGCAAAGTTATTTTTAGTTTCAGAGATATGTGAGCCGTCTTTCTCTTGTCCTCCTCCTTCTTCTTCTTCTTCTTCTTCTTCTTTTTCTTCTTCTTCTACTTCTATTGTTTCTCTACCTCTAATTTCACCCTTCCTTTCTGTCATATCATTCGTAACAGCCTCAGATACATTGTGTGTTTCCTCTTCAAAATTATTGTGTTCCTTTGAAATATTGCTATTTTCGGCCGATTCCTTGTTAATTTCTGGGGTATTTCTGCTACTTTGTATAGCATTGTTTACATCTTCTGTTGAGATATGTTCTGGAGAGATGCTTGCTATAGGTGAAGGTATTACACTCGATTGCGGAGTATCTAGTTCAGATGAATCATCTGCTGAATAGACTAGACTCCTATTTTGTTCGCCTAGTTGAGGTGTTTTACTGTTTGAGTCTATGATAGTTCTCTTTTCATTGGTTTCTGATTTTTGGGGTGTTTCAATGAGACTTATATCTGATTTCCTTTCTTGTTCCCTTTTAGTTTGCGTTTCATTAGTCCTAGGAGTAGAGTGTTTTGCTTCAAATTTCATTGGTGAGCTTTGTGGTGAGTCGAATCTATTGGATGACCTTCTAATAGAATCCAGTTTAATGGGAGATTGTAGTTCCGGTGGTATTGAGGGCTGGGGAATATCAAACGCACTTCCTTGGACACTGAAACTAAAATCGTCAACACTATCATCAAGTAGTACATTCTTCCTCGACATGTCTTTTTTCCTATTATAATGTTCTTCAAAATTAATAAATGGTACCTTTTCATCATTTGAATCAGAGTCGTGAGTAACGTTAAAGGAGTTATTCAGTTCTTTGATATGAACAGGTGAAAGCTTTTTGAGTTTTCTAACTTTTCTTGGTGGTTCTGGTGAACTTGGTTTCAAATCTGGATCAGATTTTTCACTCAGTCTCGCAATTCTTTTGGTATTGTTCTTCTTATTATCTTTTACCTCTTGATATGAATTATCCTCAGAAGCACTTGCTGATCCATTATTATATGAGGGATCGTCAGGTACATCCGATATAATTTCTACTGAGCTTTCATCTTCTGATATCTCATCTGTTTTCTTTATTTTAGGGGTTTGTATTTTGTTTTTATTACTGTTCTCTTCCGAGACATCGTCTTCAACCAATCTCGTGAATGAATCTGGATTTTCCTCTTTATACCTATCAAAGAAATAGCACTTGCTATCCTTACACTCATTATAATGTTGGTTCAACGCATTGGTTTTACTTCCGTCATCTATCTCGAATAAAACCTGGGAATAAGGACAAAATAAGACTGGACCCTTATAATTTTTAGCCATATTCTGAAAATTTGTCAAGGATATATTGTAATCTATCAAGCCAGCTTGAACCAAGATATCTATCTCCTTGTTACTGTGGTTATTATTCGACTCAAACGTCAGACGAGCGTAATTTTTGAATGCTTCACCCAATGGATCGTTAAAAGTTTGCACGATGGACCAATTGATGACTTTCTTCTCACTATATTTCAGTATAAGCGTCGCATTATCACACCCGGTTCCCTCATTATGTGCCGTAAGGATATTATAAACAGTCTCCAGTTTCCGTTTCCTCTTTGATCTGTGGCTCTGTAAGTCACCAGTTACTTTCCCACAGAATACACAGCCAACAGAGTCCCTCTGTATAGTCCCCGTTGTAGGATCTTGACGTGGATAATAGTAAAACCCAAGAATAGCTAACAGATCATCGGGAATCGCTGTATACCTCCATCTAACTCGCTTCCCAGCTACTTCTTGCTGTTCTTGAAACGTCTGTAACCTCGCACTGAGCAGTCTCATGCGTTCCATAGTTAAACCCCTGTTAAAGTACTGTTTTCAGCTGTTGATTAGAGCGATTTCTTCGTAAAAACCTTGTGTTTTGGTTTTGGTTTGGTTTGGTTTGTTTTCGTTGGGTTTCTTTTTTTTTGTAAAGGAAATAAGGAATTTTAAAGAGAAAATCGAAGCAAAAGAGAGCCACTTTTGAAAAAGGTTTTAAGGCTCAATTTATAAAGGATCAGAGCCAAAAAGGACCAGAAAGCACGATTGAGATGAGAGATTTAGGCCGTGAGAGGTTGCTAACTGTGATGACCACGAAGGTCTACACTCAGTTTAGTCCCGAGGAGCTTGTGGAGTTGTACAATGAGTTATCGCTGAGGATGGGCTCTATTGAGCGGTCTCGTGAGGCCAATGACGTCTCCTTGGTGGAGATGTACTTCTATGTGTGCTGTTTTCTTGGCAGGGACCAGGAGGCTGACCTGGTTTTCAAGAGACTGCGGGACAGGTTTGGGGACAGTTCGCCACGAGTCCGTGTGATGAAAGCCACATTGCTGGAGATCAATGAGAATGACGGTGCTGCCATGGGATATTTGGAAACTTTGCTGAGACAGATGGAGTATGATGCTGACAGTACCAGTTACTTGATGTTGTCCAAAAAGTTATTGGCGATTAAGTTGAGAAACAACAAGAAGAACGAGGTGCAGATGCTGAAGGATACTTTAGCCGTGATTGAGAAGTTTCCATTGGACCCTGAGTTGCAATGGATGCTGGCTGATCTGTACGTGGCTACCGGTGAACTGGCGAAGGCTATCTTCTGTGTTGAAGAGGTCATTCTGGCCATGCCATTCAACTATGTTGCATTCGCAAGAATTGCAGAGCTATTGTACTACAGATACATCCGTGAATTCAGTGATAAGAACTCTAAGAAGAAGAAAGAAGGATTGCCGGTGCTGGAGCGTGCCTTGGAAAATGCCCTGAGAAGTGTAGAACTAAGTGAATTGTTCTTGAAAGGCTGGACCCTGGTTGCTACTATCTCTAAGGAGCTAGAGAACAAACAACAGCTACTAAAGCTCTCCCAAGCAAAGTTGAAGGAGATTAGTGAGGTTTCTAATCCAAATGACTCCAGAATTGCTAAGAAGTTCCTACAGAAACTGTTTTGATATCGTACTAAAAAATAAAAAGAATAATAATAGAATTTAACTTAGCCAATTAAGAATATATGTATCATATTTATCTATATTAGCAAAAAAAATACTACATGATAGCGCAACATGTATTTAGGTCCTGCTGGGCGGAAGCAGGCATTGTGTCCCTAAAATGGTTTGTACCTGGCTGCGGATACCCCCAGAGGTCTGGCAAAGTAAAATCCTTCTTCCCCGTTGTAAAATTGATCAAGCTGAGACAGGCATTGGATGCTGTAATTCTATCTCTCTCCAATTCATGTCTGAGTTTATCATTAAGTTCGTTGATTCGTTTCAACTTCAATTGCTTGATTTTTAAATCCAATTGCTGTTGGGAATCCATTATTTTCTACTTCTTATTCTTTGTTAAGACATCAAGACAAACGCAAGGGAGTAAGATCACTACTTTTGAAAGAAATTAGACTTTGATATTACAATTTGCAGCAGTTGAGTTTCACATTTATATACCATCTTTTGTTTTCAAATGAATAATTGAGGTTTAGCTTTCAAATAGGGCCTCAAATAAATAAAGTTGTTTACCACGACTCTGGACACATGGTTCCTACGCACACCATGGAGGGAGGGACCTTGGAAACCGATATATGAATGTGATTTTATAATCACTATGGCTGATAGATTATTTGGTGGTGGGGGGAGGTTAGATAAGTGAATCACAAAGAACAGAAATTGATACAATTATGGAACATCCTGCATATACACTAAGTGCTTTGACCACCGTAGGTGGTATCATGGGTTACATGAGAAAGAAGTCTCTTCCATCCCTGTTTGCTGGTTTGGCATTTGGTGGTGTTTACGCCATCTCTGGATATTTGCTGCATATGAACAGAGACTACGGTTTGGAACTTGCATTGGGTACTTCTGTTGCATTGGCAGCCTCCGGTGTGATTCGGGGTGCCTTTAGTGTCCCCTTGAAACCAGTCCCTGTGTTGTTGACTATCTGTGGTGGTACCGGTTCATTCTACTACTACAACAAGTATAAGGAGTTCTACCCATGAGTTCAGTGGGCAAAGGGAGATTTTATATAAAAATATATTCAAATATAAAAAATAAAACGTACTTTCTATTAATGGAGAGGTCTTACTTGAATTGTAAATAAGTGAAAGTTGCCTCAACACCTAATTTTATGTTACTTTAATATAATATTGATTTTATATTTCTATTAGTTACTTGGGAATGGGTCCTTCTTACTTAAAACCATGCATCTCTGGGTGTGGGATAAATATCCTTTAATTCTACCGTTGGTTATGAGGTTTGCAATTCTGCACTCTAGCTCATCAAGTAGGTCCTCGTTCTTCTTCTGAATCTTACGTTTGTTTTTAGTGGTGGTCATGTCTTCATTATCCTGTACTCTGAAATGAATCTTGTATCCTGCTGCAACTAATTCCAAGGGGAGGATACTTTTGCTTTCGTTAACTTTGAAACATATTTTAACAAGCCTTAGAAGTACAAGTTCTTTTATCAATAACATTGCGGAGTACGTACCATCTACTAAGTAGGACATAGCATGATCCTTTAACAGGTTATCAAACACAATAGTGTCACCATTCTTATAGCATTGGTAAAGAACCTTGCTATCATATGGGTCTTCTTGTTCTACTTCTACTTCTTCCTGTGCTTTCTGCTCTACTTTTACTTTAGGGATGTTAATATGTACCAGTTTGTTATACTGTGTAAGAATGGTAAATTGTGAGTACAGGTGTGCAATACGTTTAAACCAGGGATCACTGACGTATTGTTTAGGGTACTCAACTATGCATGCCTTCATATGTCTATGAGCATTTGGGAACTGGAACAGGTAGCAACCGTAGTATTCAGCTACAAAGAAATTGAATATCACACGTTGACTTCTGTGTCTGTTCAGTAGCTTGTTCTTGTTTAAACGATCCAAGTTTGTCATCCCAGTACTCTCTAGCACTTTGATCAAGTTCTTCATCATATCTCTGTTCTTTAACATCTTATACAACATCATCTCCAAATTTGCGAAGAGTATACAGCCATTACGTTTGTTTTCCTTCATGTCGGGGTTCTTATCGTTCAGACATATCATAAAACTTCTGTGTATCACACGTATACACTCTTCCCAAAGCAGTCTCTTCGTGTCATTTTGCATATACTTGCCCATGTCTCTTATAAAGTTGGTGATGTCTCTACACAGTACATATACCGGATACACTAGCCATGTACTGTCGTCATTACGTTCCAGGACTTTATTTAACACCCGTAGCTCCTCCTTTAGCACATCGAACACATCTCGCACCTTAGAGAACACTTTCTTCTGCTTGTTACGCTTCAACACTTCCTCATCACCTAGAGATCGTAGTATACTCAATTCACTCTTCAATTTTAGACCCAGCACGATGTCATAGATGGCATTGGCCTCGCTGTACTTGGCCTGTTTTGGCTGATTCCCTGACAAGATGATTGCTGTTGAGCTGTCTGGCTGCGAATCGCTCAATTTGAACCCAATGAACTCGAGAAACGCATGGGAATACTGCTTTCTATCAAAACAATCAACGAATTCAGCGTAGTTCATATCTGGTACTTCAATTGGGGGTGAATTCTGTTGTCCCTCTATCACTTGTCGATTTGTTGCTTTTTAAGATGTCAAGAAAAGAAAAAAAATTTTCTTTATATCGAACGATTTTTAATTTGGGTTTTGGATCTGATAAGCACTTTGCAACAAACTCCGAAGGTGACTAAGAAGTACTGTAACAATGTCAGAACGTTTGGTTAGTAACCCAATTGAGCTGCAAAAGCTTTCGCTGGTCGATAGACAGAAGCAGAGAACAGGGGAAAATGCGACTACACCCACCAAGAACACTGATAAGAACCCTGATAAGAACACTGAAGGAAATGTGAACCACCCTGCATCTACTGGTGTGCCGGATGATGCTCCAAATACGCCAAAGCACAGGACTAGGCCAGTGGTTCCGATTGCGAGCCCACGTAAGTCCATGGCTGATCAGACACCAGAACTGCCAGCTGATGACGAGCACGACGAGTTATTGAAACTGGCCTCGAAACAGCGTGAGATCTTTGAACTAGAACAGAAATTGAAGCAGGCCAAGCTAGAGTTGAAGCAGATGGAAGAAGAGGTAGGACGCAGACTGGGTCTACAGTCCTCAGGATCAGCGGGCCAGCAGGACGGCTTGAAGAGCATGATTCAGAAACGGATAGAAGAAATGAACAAATCTCCAAATGTTATCAGGACCAAGAAATCTGTGAGTAACTTGCTACAACGTGGTAATGCTCTGCTAAGCGATTCTCAGTCACCTACCCGTGAGAACAGCATTCGCGATAACTACCGTGACTCGAATGAACCAAGACTACCACCAAGACAAAGAGGTCAGCCACAGCAGCACCAGCAACAACAGCAGCACCAAAACCAGCAGCAGAGACAACCTCCAGCGCAGCCAAGACAACCTCCACGTCCACCTCAACGCACCAGCGACACTACCAACCGTGATACGCACAAGCACAGACCACAGTCTTCGTTCTTCGGTAGAATCGTTGACAAATTCCACGAGATGAACCAAGAAGAAGCCGATTTCGACAAGAAGTACCGTGATTCAGCCAAGGACAAGTACTACATCGGCGAAACATACGGCTACGACGAGGAAATCGAGGACGACGACGAGCCAGGCGAGCCCCTAGAACATATCAACGATATCCCAACCTCTGTATTCAAACGTTGAAATACTGATACAGCCCTTGCCCATAACGTATGTTTCATATATATAGCGTTGTGTGTATATATATACTTATATCACGTGATAATGTACAAGATGATATTCTTAATCCCAAAGAGAAATCGCCGGAGAGAAAAAAAAAAGTTGGCGATGGCGATGGATTTGGATCATAGCGTGGTTTCAACCAGTGACTTTGATTTTAATTTAACATTCAGCTTTGTAACTTATTCAAATACAATAGTTCTTACCTGTTCTCTTGACTTTGTTTACGCACTTGTCTTTTATTAGATTAAAAAAAGCACAACAAAAAAAAAATAGAATCCAGCCAATGGAGCAACAGTATCAACAGCTCAAACAAGAGCTGAAACAGCTGATTGATGACCGGAAGAAGCAAGAAGACCAGTTAGATCGGTTGCAACAGGAGATATACGACAAGGAAACTGAGTATTTTGATCTCGGCAGTGCGAACTCCAAGAGTTACCACAACATCCTGCGCGGGTTCGACGGGATGGCCAGGAATTCCGGGAGTGCGAACAACAACAGCGGAGACAGGATCTTCTCGCTAAGCAGTGCTGCATACATGAAGCAAGAGCAATAAATAGTATAAGATAAACAAATACTTGTGTACATATATTAATAGATAACGACAACAACAATAATAAAAACATATAATTAAAAAATGTTGAAGAGAGGTATTGAGGTTTTGGGGAGGGACTCATTGGCGAAAGTGCCGTTAGAGCCCTCGGTCCCTGTTTATGTTAGGAAGGGGTGTTTAGTATCGCTAAAACGTGTGGAACCAAGCGATTCCAAGCTTGTTAGTGTCTCCAGTGCTGTGTTGTCGCATCGGTGGGTGAATTTCTGGACCAATTTGGTGAGGTTCAGGTCTGTTAATGTGTCGTTGTATCACACTGTGACGGTTACTGGAAGGGACCATGCTGCCTTGGTAGCTCCTAATGTGGCTAATGGGTCAGTAATTGTGACGTTTTTGAAACTCTTGGCTAACTTGCTTGCGAAGGACCGTAAGGGTATCACGGTAGCCAACCCTACGAGGACTGTTTATCCGTTGGATTTAGATGGTACCCAGGATTGGAATGTTTGGGGACGTGACTCAATTATTGCATATGAAGGTAATGAGAGTCTTGTTGTGAAACCTGCACCTTTATCCAAATCTGTGTTTGGTCACCGTAAAAACTATCAGGTGCTAACAGGTCGTGGTAATGTCATATTGAGTGGTTGCGGGAATGTCTATGCAATTGATTTGAAGACCCCAGAAGATGACATAGTCATTAACTCACAGAATATACTTGCTGTGTCAGGGACCAGCCAACTGGACATAGCCAATTCCATAGGGCAAAACCCATTTTTAATTTCATACAAGGACGCTAAACCATTGGCCAATTTTACTCCAAACTTGGAGGAATCAGCGGAGAAGCCTGTGTCTTCCCCCGTGGTACAAGTCAAGGATCAAGTTGTTGATGTATCCAAGAGAGTATGGAGCTGGATCAGTTTCATTTACAAGAAAACTGTCATTTACAGCAATAATAATGGACAAAATATTGCTTCTCCAGCTTTTGTGCGTATACAAGGGCCAAGAACTGTAATTATGCAAACTTCTCATGAAACAAATAAACCATTAAGCGTTAGCACTGTAGATATCTTGCCAAGAACCATTGAACATGCCATTCCAGAAAAATCTAAAGTTAGTCAGGAAACACAGGCTTCTGGCTATTTCAGTTATGCGGAGGTTGGAGCTGATGGTAAAATTAGGTTTAGAAGTGTATCAGACTTCTCGGAGTCTATCAATGGATGAACAAAAGGCCTACTATATTTTTATACATATTCATTTTACAAAATATTAACCCCTCAAAACTGCCTTATACTGAAGTGTGGACTAAATAAAAGGCTTTATATAGCGTGTACATATTAATCTAGACCCCAACTCAGAGCAAATAAGAATTAAAAGAGATTAAGATCGTTCAAATTCTATAAAATATATTTCCTTTTAATACAGAAAATTATTGAATATATGTATGCATTGCTTGCTATTTACAGTAAACACAAAAAAGAAGATAGTAGAGGACTTTTTACTTTGAATTCAATTGCCAGAACTTCTTGATGTAATCTTCATTTTGGTCACAATTTTGTTTCAAAATGTGATCGGAGGTACCTCTCAAGATAGATTCGATTCCTCTGTTATTTGAAACCCAGGTATTGAGGTCGTTCAACTGCTTATATTTTTGTTTCTGTTGAAACTGTAGATCACGCTGAGAGTAAGGATCCAGCCTTGTGTCAACAGTCTTTACTTGAGTACTCTGGTCATCCCCCTTGGCATCAATTTCTGCCTTTAATTTCTCAGCCTGCCCAGTACAGAAATCGATTATCTGGTCTCGTACCTTCCAGTTGGGGTAAAGTTCATTAGAGATAAACGTATTACATTTCTGTATTTTCGACTTGTCACGATGTTCCGTCTGCTTGTAATAATTATTCAGTTTTTGTTTGATCACATCGTCACTACCGTGCCTCAGGTTCCTTAGGAAAGAATCTATTAGTGTGGGGTCAAGACACCTCTGTCTATTCAACGTCAAGTTGTTAGTACGTTGCTGATAATCAGGGAAATTTAAATTGCCATCGAGTAAATGCTCAGACAAGGATACAGTAATCTCATCTCCTGAACTCATCGTTATACTTTCAAGTTTATCTAAGTAAAGAGTCTATTAGAGTTTAATACTATTATGTGTCTGTTCTTTCCATACTCTTAAACATATAATATTACTCTTATCCATTAATAAAATGACAAATTTCACATCTTAAGGTACCATGTGATATAATACAATACGAAGCATCGGTGTGATTACAAAAAAATAAATGAGAATTTTCAAAGAGAAAAAAGAATACTCCGATACGGGGAGTCGAACCCCGGTCCCCACGGTGAAAGCGTGATGTGATAGCCGTTACACCATATCGGAATACTAATTCGGCTGTTAGTTTCTGTTAGAACTACCAACCAACGTACCTTGCTCAGTCATGTGACTGTGGTATACAATCTCTAATATCAAAGTAGTAGGGAATGGGGGGGTAGTGAGAAAAGGTATGTTCAAGAAAAGGGAAAGATAAGAAGATAGTATAGAATTTTGGAGTATTACTCCAAAGTATCAGGTTGTTTTGTGTTTACGTTGTTTGTTGAACTTTTTTGAATCGTTGGGTTTTTTTTTGTTTCTCCAAAATCTCCACCTCATCGATGATTTATTTTTTTTTTTTTCAGACAGAAAGAGAGACAGGGGAGAGACAGGGGAGACATTGCTCAGCCGTGCACTGTGGGGGTGGCAGGAGGGGAATAGCTGTTGTGGAGAGAGAGAGCTGGGAGAGAGCTGGGAGAGAGTTAGGAGAGAGAGAACTGGGAGAGAGAGGCTGATTGATGTTGAGATATAATCAATAGGTGAGATATCTAGAGATAAGATTTGTGGGTGACTATTTATAAGGTTCAAAATTTAATTAGAAAAAAAAAATCTCTCGGCGAAAAGGCAATCTTTTAGTTGTCATTCTTTTTTTTTTTTTTTAATCAATCCTGCATTATTCCAAGGCAACCACAAAAAAAAAATTACTAACAAAATCGATGAGTAGTGTAGTTAGGAGGTTTATAGTTACGAAGGCCAGTGCTCGGAGTTTAAGCAAATTCCGCCGGTGGCACGAGCTCAATCTCGATGAGCAGCACGAATTTATTAACAAGTTTGCCGAGAATTACAAGCGTGAGTTCCCTGCTTCAAAGACCAATGTTTCTATCAAGGGTCTTATGAATGATATGGAGAAGTACCGAGACTCTCCTAGTGTGTTTGGTATATTCTACAACAGTATATGTGATTTTATTGATCATGGTCGGGATAATGGGCGATTCTCACACAAGAGTTTCCACGACCTTGTAATTCGGAAAAAGGGTTTGTGATTAAAGTATAAATATAATATTAATAATTTGCTTATTTTTTTTTTTTCAACTATATAGAATAAAGATATCAAATTTTAAAAAAATTTGAAATTAAATTGAAATTGAAATAAACATATTTATATATGAACAAAAAAATTTTCCTAGTTCGTACACTCCTTTATGGGGAGAGAAAGATAAAAAGTTCTATAACACAAACAGTCATATATATATAACCTCATTAAATCCTATTTTAATTTAGATTTAAATTAGGAAAGCCAAAGCACCGGCAACAACGGCACCAGCAGCACCAGCGGCGTAAGCATTTTGAGCTGGAGCAACAGCAGCGTTCTTGTGGGTGGAAGTGGAGGTTTTGTTAGAGCTGTTGTCAGCAGCAGTAGCGACACCGACAGCCAAAGCACCTAGGACAACGTTAGAAATCTTCATCTTTTATAGTTTGTGTTTTTTTGTTTATTGAATTAGTGGTTTCTTGTATTAAGATAAGAACATTTTTCTGAATTTCATTTTGAACTCACAATTCACTGTCCTTTATATACTATTTTTTTCAAGCCATTGGAGGAGTTATAAGCCCAGTTTAGCCTTGTTGTTATTTTTAACACATACGTCAGTATTCTAGAACAATCGATAAAGTATTGAGTCATTGTGCGTAGGTATTACAAAACCGTACTCACCGAACTGAGGGACCCATCATTACCCAAATGGGTCAATTAAAGAGCTAGAAAAGTTATTTACATCCCCTCTTTCGGCTACTAACTTCTTTTAGTCAGACCATAAATTTCCCCTTTAGGGGATGTGTCTATAAAAATGAGGGAGGGTTGTAGTGTGGGGACCATAAGGAGGCGCTAAGAAAATGGCACTCTCTCCACTGCATATTCTAAGAACTGACCCTTTTCTCTCCCTTGAGAAGGGGGGCAATGATTACAACGAAGAGAGAGATAAGGGATTGTTTTTTATTGTAAGCCAATTACATGTCCTAATTGGGTAATACAATGGTCCCAAGTTTTCTTAGATGATACAGAGTGGGGGAGGGGTTCACCCTCTTCTCCCAAAGACAAACGCACGCTAGAAAATCTCGTAGAAAACAGTTTATTATCTTGAACACAGCGCCACTTTTTGGGTCTTTTACCCTGCCCTCCATCTCATCGCTCTCCCCCCATAAAAACAAAATGAACTACCGATGAGGTACGAACCGGGTAATAACAAATAGAGATGGGATGACTCAAATATTTATTGAAAGTACATCTAATCATTGAACCTTAACTATATTTTAAAAAGGTTTTTTTTTACTACAAAACTTTATTATATAAATTTAAATCGAGTACAAAAAAAAAAATAAAAAAATACATTAACAAGTACCTCTGTAGTTTCTGCACAAACGTTGTTTGATGTGTTGCTTCTTCTCTTGTTTCTCCTTCTTGGCATCTTCGTCCTCTGGCTCGTCCTCTGGTTCATCTGGGGAAGCGAGAGCTAACAACATCTGGTAGACATAGTCACGTCTCTTATCTGCACTCAATTCGTGAGAGATACTTTGTAGACCTGTGTAACTAGCCTTCAATTTCCTTAGAACAGCCTGGATGTCAGCCAGCAACAATTGGGCCAAGTCCAAGGTCATCTCGGTTCTGAAGACAACTCTTAGCACTTCTTCTTTGTCAGAGCCATCTGTAGAGTGTGGCAATGGGTAGTTTGGAATGATCCAACCACGGGTTCTTAGCATGTGAGACAATAGTGCTTGTGGCACTTCTGGATATTCCTTGTGGAACTTTGGAGAGAACTTGAAGGCAATCAGTGGCACACCTGGGATGTATTCCTCAGGGTGGTCCCAGTAATCATTGGAAGCGTCTGGAACGCTGTCGTCTGAGAGCTTCTTGTGGATAGAACTGACAACTTCGAAGTTGCTGTCAAAGATTGGGCTCCTCAACAAATGGTGGGCAAAAACTCTGGAAACAAATAGAGCTTTGTTGAAGCTGTCATGATAACCCCTAAAACCTAAACTGGTAAAGTTGTAGTACTGGTGTACAACTTGGAAACCTGGTCTAGAGAAGTTCAAACCAAAGGTTTCTTCAACACCACCCAAATATTTCAATCTGAATCTCAGTTCTGGTGCTAGAAGAGACTCGTCTCTCCATAGAACCCAACCTAGACCTGGAGTGACTAGACCAAACTTGTGACCACTAGTGTTGATACTCACGACACGAGGATGGTCAAAGCCCCAGTGTTCGTTACCATAGGCTTTCATTTGCTCTTCAGTGAAGGCAAATGGAACAATGAAACCACCAGAAGCACCGTCAACGTGGATTGGGATTTCCTTGTTGGCCCAGTCTGGGTGTTGTTTTTCGATCTCAGTTAGAACATCCGCAACTTCTGAAACATTTTCCAAGTGACCAGTGTAAGTAGTACCCATGATAACGAAACAACCAATGGTGTTTTCGTCAACGTAATCCCATAGCAAGTTAGGGTCTAGCATGTGATGGCTCTTCTTAGAGACTGGAACCAATCTACACTCAACATCGAAGTAACGGGCAAACTTCTCCAAAGCAACTTGGCAAGCAGCAGACATGATGATGTTTGGCTTCGAGACATCGGTTCTACCAGCTTCTTTCATCTTACGTTCCCACATCTTCTTCATAGCTAGACCACCAAGCATAATGGCTTCACTGGAACCTGTAGTGGCACAACCCATTGGCTCTTCTTCCTCACTAGCTTTCCACAAACCAGCAATCATAGAGATACATCTTTGAGTCAGCTCGATAAGCTGTGGGTACTCATCGTTATCAGCCAAGTTCTTAGTGATGTTCTCAGACATCAACTTACGAGCCTCATGAGTCGTAGTGGTGTTAACAAAACTGGCCAAATTCAAATGAGGATTACCATCAAGAGTCAACTCGTTGTGGATCATCTCATAAGCCAGCTGTGGTGGAACACCTTCGTCAGGAATAGCATATCTCATGCTTAGCAAGTGAGACTCCTTGTCCTCACCTTGGCCCAGCATCTTCAACTTGTCACTGTTTTGAGCAATTTCCTGCAGCTCCTGTGACAACAGCTTGAAGTCCTCTAGACGGGAATCAACATGGTGGTGCTTGACGATACTCAATGGCTGTTTTTGTTTGTTGGTGTGTTTGTGCAGCATACTTTTTATTGTTTGTACTTTCGCTTATGCGTATTTACATTTTAAAGAACAAGAATCAAAGAAATCAAGTTTTTAAAATCATTCTTATTTATATAGGAATGATGTAATTTTTGGAGAAAGTATATAGGGGTGCTAATAGCTCTTTTCTGCTGTGCTCTACAGGGATTAAGATTCCATTTGACTTTGAAAGGCTGTCTTACAGCAAGTCTCAAAAAAAAGGGACAAAAAGACCCCTTCTCCTTTTTTTAATTTAATTGCACTTAATATTTGGGATAGAAAGGACTATTTGATTGGTGTAATACTTCTTTTCTTCTTCAGCATTCTTTAAGTACTACAGTAAACGCATCTCCTCTCCTAAACAGAAACGAAGAAGGATAAACCGGACGCGGGGAAGGGGGCTCTATGCAGTTCTAGGCTGACTCTCAGCATGAGTCCCTTTCCACTTTCCCTCTGTACGGGGTGCGTTTCGCTTCGTTTCGTTTCGTTTTCGCACCGCAGTGCTAGCACCGTAGGCAGAAAATTGGTTTTTCAGATCCATTGCAGGCAGAGAGAAAGAACGTAGGCAGAGGGACCCAGAAGGGCTGTGTGTAGAGAGCTTCGTGTTTAGGCTGAGAGGCGGTTCTGTCTCAGTAAAAAGGAGTTATTTTTGTCCCAGCTCTTAGTGTTAGGCAGACAGCTGCTTAAGGCAGTATGAGCCGACTGGTATCTAAGGGATGGGATGGGATGATCAGATGATGTGGCCTGCGTGAATTATATATCTCTCCATCAGTTGATGAAATTGGAAGCATTGCATAAATATGAATATATCACGATCAGGATGCTAAAAATAAAATAAGCAATGATAAAGTTAGCAAAACGATGAAATTAAACAAAAAAAGAAAAAGAAAAATCTATTATGCTATGTAAAAGTAATATATATATATCATGTTCTTTCGAACCTGATGTATAGTAAGTGGTAATCGTCTAAATCATAAATAATTCTGTCCTTCTTTGTGTAGTTTGACAGTTGTGTAATCTTCATTAGTTTCTTGAAGGAATCGTTTTCCATCGACTTGCAGAAGAATGTCAGGCACACGTCTGTGGGCTGGAAAACCGAAAGAACGTGGTTGACCACTGAAATGTTGTCCTGGGACTTGGAAGAGACATGTTCAACCGGGACATTGCTTTCAAAGGAAGCGTAGGACCACCCCTTTTCAGGTGTTACGTGTAAAGTGTAGTAGTATTGTTCATCAAGGACGATGTTGGAGGAGTACCCGCAAGGTGTGAATGCAAAGGCATCGTGGTGGAAACTGACTTCCTTAGTGTTGTTGTATACTTTGTCTAGTCTGGTGGCATTGGTCATCTTGTACCCTAGCAAATGGCCTTCATCCTCGCTGGTGTTGGTATCTTCTTGGCTTTCTTCTACTGTCTTTACTTCCCTCTTGCATACAAATTGTTGTGCACATTGTGGATCTAACCCGGTCATCAGTATCTCTAAAGTCTCGTCTTCTTCTTCTTCTCCTTCTTCTGCTACTACTTCTTGAATAGCTTTGTTTGTCTCCGTGACGTACAGATTCCAATGGTTGCTTTGGTCACTTCTTCCTACCAGGTAACTACTACCGTAGCAGAAGAACTTGTTCAGGTACTCAATCTCATCGGTCCATCTCTTGTGGATAGAGCGCTGTTTCAAGGGAAACATGAAACATCTTCTGGAGTAGAAAACTTTGTATGGGTGATATTTGGCCTGATTGGCACCAGTTGCACGCATGTCCCACTTCAATTCCTCTTCTACAGTCTTGAACAATTCCTCTAGACAGAACAAAGTGGTGGTTGTACCACAGGTCTTCAAAGTTATCTTGTGATCACACACAAACAAAGAGGACTCACTCAACAAGAACGCATCCATCTTTTCGGTAGACTTTATAGATAGAACTTCACACTTGACCAGCTTCAAGATTGCAACCCATTTTTCAAATTTGATATCTCTCAGACTGCCCCTGTTCCCAGGAATACTTCTCTCATTGGGATAAAACCATATCTCTAGCAACTTCTCAGGTCCTTCAAAGGCTTCGCTGGAATCCAAAGTTGCAGATAACTCGTGATCAATATAGGAATGATTTGTTAATTCCTGAATAGTGACCGTCATCGCTCAGTTTTTTTTTGTCGTTTTTCTCTTAAGAATTTCTTAGTTCCTTGGTAATCGTGTTTTTCTTCTTAAATTCACTAAATTGACAACAGTCTTTGTACTTCTATCCCCTTCACAGTCCCCGATGATGTCAATTCATCTAAAAATGTCAAATTCTTTTTTTTTTTTACTTTCCAATCAAAATTTAAAGCAACGCAATGCCATTGAAAAAAAAAAAATTTTTTTTCAAAAATTCTGTGAAAAAGGTACAGGCTTCTACGATCATTTCTAAGAAAAAATAGAAGTATTGTAGATAGAGTATACCAGATGGTGTGTTATTTAAATGAATATTAAAATTAAATTAAATCAATTTAAACTATCAAGTCATACTTTTATGTTGATATTACGATTATCATATACTTAGCGCCAATTACATAGAGACTTGTATTATTTCGTATATTGTGATATTGAATTTTGACTTAAATAAGCAAACTCTTTGAAAGACTCACTGGTTGATGTATATTTGTTAGAATTTTATAAATAAATAAGTTGATTATTTAATTTGGAAGTGAAAATAATAATGATAAAGATGCCAAGAAATCTATTATAGTCGTTAAGACATCGTCACACAAAAAGATAATCTACATTCCCAAAAAAAAATAGAATAGAAATAAATACCAATAATATCAGACAAATGTTGTTGTTTTTTTAATAATGAAAGTACAGAGTATAATAAGATGGTTCGTTAAAAGTAATTAATGAAATAGAAATGGAGGGGGAGAAAAAAAAATAAATAAATAATAGTGGAAAAGAAAAATGTAATAGTCTATAGTCGTTTATGGTTAGTGTTTGAAATCATCGATTTTGTTGTTTTGTTTTTTCAACCGATCAATTCACGGACCAAGAATGGGGTGAAAACCTTGATGGCAGTGATTAGGATCATGATACCTTCTAGCAAAGCCATTGGCAAACCTAGGAAGCCGCGTTCTTCCATGTTTAGGTAGATGGTGTAGAAGGCAACAGCGAAGAAGACACGAGTCAACAACAATGGCTTTGGTAGAACACCAGACAAGAAAGCGACTGGCAAGTTAACGCAGTCACCACCACGTTGGAAGTATCTGAAACAACCCTTTTGTAGAGCCTTCAAGTTCTTGCTGTCAGCAGCGAACAAGGAGTACAAGGCGATGGATAGAACGTTGATGACGGCATCGTAGCTCTTTCTTTCGAAGTGGTAGTCCAAAAGTTCGTCTAGAACCTTCTCACGGTCGCTGAAGTCCAAGTCACCGATTTTCTTGATCAACAAGACAACATCGTTCAAACCAACAGTCATACCACCACCGGTCAATGGGTGTCTCATGTTTAGAGCATCACCAATAACACATAGACCAGTAACGTCGTTTTGTCTAGCTGGCAAGTAAGAGTTAGCCATTGGCTTGAACTTACCAGCGGACAAAGCCTCGTCGAAAGAAGGTCTTAGAGTCTCTGGGATGAATGGTTGGACGTCCTTTTGCATCCAGGCCTTTAGGTCAGTTGGGACCTTTGGAGCGTTGTAAGCACATAGGATTCTGGTCTCTTCTGGAGAGATTTGGTAGACCAAGATAGGCATGTGCTTGTCACCTAGGATAACATGACCGTGCATGTTGTGTGGCATGTGAGCGTGGTACAAAGACATACCGACGAAAGAAGAGTTGACGGTTGGGACGTGGTCTGGGTGCAACTCTCTTCTGAAACGGGAGAAGATACCGTCACAAACGAAGGTCAAGTGAGCCTTGAAGTCAACCTTACCACGGGAGTCGACGTCAACCTTGGCACCGATGACCTCGTTCTTAGCGTCCTTCAAGATTTCGACAACGTTACCTTGCAATCTGGTAACATTTGGCTCAGCAGCACAGATGTTTCTCAAGTTAGTCAAGAATCTACCGTGGACCAAACCGACACCTCTCTCTCTTTCGTCGTCCTCGAAATCCTTCTTGTGGACAGTGGAGTCTTCCAAAACCTTGTCGTTACCGTCGCGGACAAGATCCTTCAACTTCTCAACTGGCTTCAAGTCAGCCTTGTATGGGTATGGAATGTCAACATGCTCACCGTTGTAGAAAACAGTGTAACCGGTGACCGGGTAGGCCTCGATGTTGTTGATGGACTGGATCATACCTAGAGACCTCAGAGCTCTCAAACCACCTGGCTGCATCAACTCACCGACAATTCTGTCCGGCTGAGACCATTCTCTTTCAACAATCAACACTTTCTTACCCTTACGAGCCAAGGCAGTAGCAACACATGGCCCAATGACACCAGCACCAACCACTAGCGCATCATAGGTAACTTTGTTATCAGCATCAGTCAAAGACATATTAAATTAGAAATATAATGATTTTATTGTCTTTTTTTTTTAGTTTAGTCTTTACACATAAGATTAAAAGAACAATGGAGGGATAGACACTCTTACCTCTCTCTCTTCTTTATATACTTTTTTTTTTTTGGGTATATGGTCGTTTGGGTCCCGAAACGAGCATCGGTATGATGCTTTTTAGCACATGCTACACAGAACCACCCGTACAACTTACATTATCCACAAATCGCCCAGAGCTTCAAAGCAAGAAACAAAAAAAAAGAAAGAAAGAAAGAAATAGAAAATCGAGGTACACGCTACGCACGTTTCTGTGCACGTGGTCAATTTACTTACTTTTGTTTGAAACAATGGAGTTATCGTCTGACTCGCCTTGTCGGCTTGCTGCGCACAGCAAATTTTTTTCAGCTGAAAAAAAAAATTTCCAGCGCTCGCAGAAAAAAAAAAAAATTTTTTCTTGCGGCCATTTAAACGAGCAACGTATACGATTATTGGTGCACTATACGACGCACTCGTGGTCGTTTAGGTCGTAATGTCGTTTAGGTTGATGTTCGTATAGTGTTATGATTCAATTATATACTATGTACACACACACAATACTATACACTACAATGGATAATGGACAATCAAGACAGCCCCGCAAAGGTACGGATGGTAGTGTCTAGGGTTTTCATGAAGAGGCTGAACTGGTCTCGGTCTCTGAGGGTGTTGCGGACCATGCCCACGTTTAGGTTCATGCCTGAAATGTTTGTGGAGACGATGTTGACACCGAAACTGAACTTCAGGGCACCTGGTCTTTGTCCGAAGATCATGTTTGTGACGTGTACCTTTTGCGTGGGGTCCTGGTGGAAGTACCCGGCGTTGGACAGGATGACACCACCACGTTTCTGGTACAGGTACTCGTCCATTATTAGCTTATCGACGTTTTTCTTCTCGGTGATGACGTCCAACATCAGCGTGCCGAGACCCACGGTCTGGTCACCGTTGTCGTGGGAGTTCACCATGGTGTCGTGGTAGTACTCTACCAGGTCCCAGAACTTCTTCTTGTCCTGGGGCCTGATGTTCATGCTGGATATCAGGAACAAGTAGTGGATACCACCGACATTCGAACCGTACTTGTACATGTCACGAATCTCGGGGTCCTCGGGCAGGTACCTGCGGGTGCTGCTAGGAATGGCCATGTCAACACCCCATTCCAGCCAGCGCTCCTTCAGCCCTTGCTTTTTCCCGAACAATTGGCCACATTGGTACATGGCCACGAAGAAACAGGCATGGATGAACGGTGTCACGGTACACTTACCATGAACGTTGTTTTTGATGTGGTCTCTTAGCACACGGACTTCCTCAGGCTTATAGTTCAAAATCTCATCAAAACATACATCGCCCATCTGTGTCTCGGGGATATCTTTCTCGACCTTGTACTCCTCGTTCCTACGGGTCTCCAGAGCATTGCTCTTGAAATTCAGGAAAGTCTTTAAGAATGAAACGGCCATGATCTTCGGTAGTTGTGATAGCGGTGGTCTGTACTCAACACGCTCGGTGATAGGAGCAGGTAGCTTGCCGATCTTGGCACAGTCCCTTTCATAGTCGACTATGACGTCGTCTTTGAAAGATACGGTCTCTTCTTTGTTATTAGTCACCTCGTGGGCAATGTCCTGGAACAAATTGACACTACTAATGGCATCAGAACAGATGTGATTACTGATATATACGAATCTCTTCCACTTGTTCCCGCTGGTGGAGTCTGTAGGTAGACACAGCAGTCTCCAGTTTGGCTTGTTAGGGTTACCGACAGGAACAATCACATTACCGATAAGCTCTTGCATGTACGCATCAAACACGTAGTTGTTTTTCTTGTACTCGTCCAGGATCAATTGGATCAACTCGCCATAGTCCTCGGTTTGGTCATTGATAATGATGTCGCTGAGCTTGACTTTGCTGGTAATCACTCTCAAGTAATCGTTCTCTGGGAAAGGAGTGTTGTAATACTCATCACTTGTGTAGTACTCTTCCCAGTCAGGGTATTTCTTAGGAATCACAGCCTGCATCATGATCGGATGCTTCAACAGGATGTTACGTACCGCATGAGCTAGCTCATCGCGTGTAATCTCAACATTCAACTCACCGTACATGTTGAAGTTGGTGTACATACGCTGTCTCTGCATAATAGCAAAGTAGTTCTCCAAATGACCCATACGACGCGCATGTCCACGGGAGATAAGAGACTCATCCAAAAGATTTACAGGCGTCTCAACCTTAGTCTCTTGCAACAGTCTCTCTTCTTCAACCAAGCTACTTGTATTAGGAGCCATTGTTTTTTATTTATACGGTTGTTGTTGTTGTTTTTTTTCACTATATTTTTCTATAGAAGAAGAAGTGTCAACTTTGGGGGTGTGCAAATACTATTTCCTTTTTATATATGTTCCCTTCAGATGAGGTGCTTATTCAATGCCAGTTAGGCCTAATCCCTGCATCCGCGGATGTCCATCACAGAAGAGCCTGGCAAGAACCCTCTGTGCCCGGTGTAAACAGTTCAAAACTCGATGTACTTTGTCATCGTTTCCTTACTCGTTTAATCCATTTTTTTTTCACTCATCGGGCTCCTTTGTACGGGACTTTCTACGCTCGAGACCCGAAAAATAAAATTAAAATCAAAAAAAAAATTTCTTTTCCTCGAAGGAATTCAAATTTTTTTATGAAATCGATGAAAAGAAGCTTTGGCTCGGATCGATCGGATGTGCCAGAGACATTTTGAAAATGATTTAGTATTCGACGTTATGACGTAAATCAATTTAATTATCGGATTTTTCTGTTATTATTTTTATTAGTTTTTTTATTTTTATTAATTTTATGTATTTACTTAATTTTTTTTTTCTTATTTTTGGTGATGGTAGTTGTTGTGATGGTTACGATGGTTATTGTAGTGGTTGCCATGGCCTCTATCATTCATACCACCCATCATGCCATGGAATGGGGCTCCAGGTGGTGGATACCCCATTGGTGCACCGCCCATATACGCTGGTGGCATATGTGGTGACATCGTCTGTGGTGACATGCTACCACTTGGTTCATCGGTACCTCTACCTGCAGCTCCTGTGGCTGCTGCTCCTGTGGCTGCGGAGCCACCGGCGGCACCTCCCATCATTGGGACCATACCTGGGTAGAATACTGGTTGTGGTTGGAAAGGCATATACATGCCTCCGAAACCGTTCATCATGGCAGGGGCGCCACCGCCAGCGGCCATTGGAGCCATAGGGAATCCCCCCATATTTCCGCGGCCCATGCCGCCTGCGCCCATTCCCATGCCCATGTGAGGGCTCATTACGCCTCCTGGAGCGTGGGAGCCCATCATACCACCGGCACCCATACCGCCCATCTGTCTCTTCTGTAGTCTGGCTTGCGCTCTCTGCATTGCAGTTCTTCCATCTGGGAAGAAGTCCTTGTACGATTTCTCAACAGTGCTGGTCCAGGTTGGCGCAGTGAAGTAAGGCTTTTCGATGAAGAACTGCTCTACTGCAGGAGTAGTTGACGAAGTAGCTGGTGTAGCACTACCATCCTTGTTCTCCTTATCCTCGGTGGCAGCCTTGGCCTTCTCAGCTTGCTTCTTGTCAAATGCTTCCTTAGACTTCAAGAACATGTTGAAATTACGTGCAAATTTCTCCTTTACATCTTCCTTAGGTAAGATCTTCTTATTGCCAAAGAAAGAACCAGCGTTACGTCTTCTTGAGGATGTTGGTCTTGCCAACCCTGGGGACATGTTTTGGTTCATATGCTGTGGAGATGCAGTAGAAGAAGCAGTGGCAACAGGTCCCTTCTTTAACTCTGTCTTAGATGTAGATGGAGTTGGTGGTAAAGAGACCTTAGCACCTGGAGTCTTATTGACCGGTTTAGGAGGTAATGAAGGATCGGCCTTCAAATTGGAACCACTTCTCTTAGTAGGTGTTTGGGCCGGAACATTATCAGAAGGAGTCTGGTGAGCAGGAGTCTGTTCAGTAGAAGATTTACGGGATGGAGTTTCGATAGAGCTCTTTGGAGGTGACTCCTTGTGAGTTTGTTGAGTTGAAGTTGAGGTTGAACTTTGAGATGTTGGGGCTGGAGAACTAGTCTTCTTCAAATCTTGCATATCCTTTGGCATCTCATATGGAACCTTGAACTTTTCAGAGAACTTTCTTAGCTCCTCAATTTGAGCTTCCTTAGAGTTTGGTTGCTTCTTTTGTTTGGACTCCTTCTTGCTTGATAAACCAGCACTGTGTTTAGTGACAGGAGATGCCACCTTAGTACCTGTAGAGGAAAGGATAGCTGGATCCATATGATGTGGTTGGTTTCTCAAAGTTGGTGGAACGTACTTTCTTGGCTTTGGAGCAACTGGCTTGGAGTTGGTCTTCAAAGAGGCTAATAGTTCATCACCCCTTCTATCAACACCAGAGTACAAATCTTCTTCATCCATACCGGAATCATCAATAATGATACCTCTGTCTTCAGCAATGTGAACATTACCGGAAGTGCCTTGAGATTCAATCTCCTTGGCAATTCTGTCAGCTTCCTTCACTCTTTCAGCATAGTTAGGATCATTCTTGTTAATCTTAGTAGTGTAGAAATGCTCATCAAAGGAGGATTTGATACCGAACTTCTTTTCATTCACAGCAAATTGATCCCATTTTTCGTTTTCATCTTCTAGAGCACCAGATCCCATGTTAAATGTCTCATTGTCGTCTGGGGTCCACTTTTGCAATTCACGTTGCTTGATTTCTCTCGAACGAGAAATATCAACATCAGTTTGAAAAGCTTTCTTTCCTTCAGCTGGCGCATTTGAAGGAGATCTGGAAGTCGTGCCGGCAGATGACTTAGCTGCGGCTGCAGCTGCTGCGGCATCAGCCTTCTTCTTCTCTTCTTCTTGTTTCTTTTCTTCTTCCAACTTCTTGTTGTTTTCCCATTTCTCCTCCAAGTTGAAATCAATGTTCTTCAAATCAATTTCAGCAACGTCATCACCTTGGATTAGTAATGTTTCTTCGACCTTATCCGTCAAATCCTTAACCTCCTTAGTAATGCCATTATCCACAATCTTAGCATTTTTCAAGATGACGTCAATACCATTAGTAGACTCTAAGTTGCAAGCAGACAAAACACCTTCAAATTGAATGCCTGAAGTAGAGGTGACAACAACAGTAGAACCAATACTATTGACTAGAAGATAATCCAATCTGTCATTGAAGTTCTTCGTCACTTCTGGTGTCTCATAGAATGAACCGGAACCAGAAGTTTGTGCTGACGAATTAAAATTCTTTCTGGTGTTAAACTCAGATCTCCCTTTATTCATCGAACCCTTCATATTTTAATCTGTTTTTTTTTTTAAAATTTATTACTTTTTAACAAAATATCTTTTAAAGTAGGGGTTTTTGAATTGGTTTTAGAAATTTTTCTTTAGGAAATTAGATATTCTTATTCTTCAATAAAAAATATCAAGTAAATTTTGAAATATCTATTCAATTCCAAAGAAATCAGCTCTTAGATTAGCTATTTTAAGTCCAATTCCGAATGATATAATTCTTATTTTTGCCTTCCTTTCCTTTTCCAGAAATGTATATGCAAGAATAAAAAGAATTAGAATAAAAAAAGAGAGAGAAACCAGTATTGTTAATTACCTCCGTCCTTCTTCCAGAGATATTCACCACAGAATTTGAGAAACTTTGGTTTGGATGGTGGTTTAACCTTAGCTATATTGTCCACATAATGTGTCAAAAGTATTTTCTTTTTTTTTTTTTCTTAAAAAATCAAAAAAATTTCAGCGGGGTTCTGATCGTCAAAATCCCACATTTTCACGTCTTAACTATGTCGTTTGTGGTGATATATTATTTAATTACTCTATAATACTGATCTTAAACCATGGAACTGTTTCTTATTCAGTTGTACTATGCTGTCTTTTTGTTTAATATGTAAGTGTATTATTGTTTTTGCTATCAATGGCTGAGTTTTTTAGGACAAGTATATGAATTAAGATTATTTCTTTTTTTGAATATTTATATTTAGGTCTTGGATTCACACTTTCTACATTATAGTAGTCTTAAGGCCAATAATTTCAAAAAGTTTTATTTGTATAAACTAATATACTATAGAATCATTTTATTCAATCTATCTAATTGTGTCTGTTCCAGCAGAGTATTAGAAATGTTCTGAGTTGTCCGTATGGCCTCATTCAGTTCTTGCAAAGAGGGCACCTGCTCTTCAATATTTAATAGTTCATGAGACGACGTTTCTGGAAGCTCAAGGTTTACCTCTATTTTGTCACGATTGAATGCTATATTGCCATTAGATTTGCTTTCGAGATCCTCACTGATTGCCTGCAACATCGACGGATGTATATCGTTGTGTTCCAACTTGTCTCGCAGCCTTCTATCATTAGTGCCCTTTAGATTCTCAGTCATTTGGCGTGCTTCTTCCAGCAATTTGTTTTCCCTGGTTATCTCTTTCTCTAGTAATTCAGATTTTTGCAATTCACTCGCATATCTTTCCTGCAAGAACCTACGCTTTTCATAAATATATTCCACATTGAAATCATTCTCTGACAATCTCGCTGGGAACTTAGAAAATCGCAATTTCTTCTCAATGTGCACCAGTATATCTCGTATCATTCTCTCCTTCTCCTGTTTGATCTCCTGAATCTCCTGGTGCCGGAGATGCGAGGGGCCTCTCAAATGCTTGTAAATCTCCCTTTCATATTTGTCGAACACTGAATCAATGGCATCTACGCCATTACTTTCCAAAAGCTGCATCACCGAATCTATCATCATTCTAGAAGGTTTCCTCCACCTTTTCAAATTATAATTACTAGGTAATCGACTATTGATCTCTTTTCGAATAACTTTCTGAAACTGCCATGGATTCGCACGGTCACCATCTTCTTCCTCTTCCCCTTGTTCTTCTTCTTCCTGTTCCTGTTCTTGTTCTTCCTCAGCGGCACTCTCATCCTCACCAACAAACAATTGTCTACCGTTCTCTCCTTGTTCCTGTACCTCATCGCTCTCTACTTCCACGTCCTCCTCGGATGTGTTGATATAATCATCGTCCGACCCGGAACTAGTCACTATTTCATCCAACACACGGGACATAACCAACTAGTACACCTATTTATTTTAAATCCCCTTTGAGAAAACAAACAAGCTCAATTGTTTTCAACAATTATTGTTACATGTTGTTATTGTTTACATTTTTTCAAACGCATAAATTTATTTTCTTTTGGGAATTGAAAAATCACGTGATTCTAATAATTGAAAGAAATATTGTATATTCATAATTAAAATATAGTAACTGGTACAAGTAGTATTCAGATTCTGCACATGATAATATATTAACGTTAAGAAAAGTCGTGTATTTGTTTTGTTGTATATAAAAAGAAGTAAAATAAGAAATTCTATAGAAGACGTAAAATTAATAAAAGAATTTTTAAAGGGCAATAAAAAAAAAGTGGTAATAAAGTTCAGAAGTCAGAGTCAAACTTGATCTTGTCGCTGCTAGCAACGGAGGCAGCTGGCTTAGCGGTGGTGGTGGCTTGTTGGTAGTCGCTGATCTTCTTTTCGAAGAAGTTGGTCTTACCGATGGTGGTAGCGTTCTCCATGAATGGGAATGGGTTGGTGGCGTTGTAGAATTTGTCGTTACCGAAAGCAGAGAGTATCTTGTCGGCCATGAACTCGATGTATTGGTGGACCTCTTCGATTGGCAAGCCTAGCTTGGCAACTGGCAGGGTGTTCTTGTGGTGGGCTTTCTCGATCTCGACGGCCTCGACGATGATTTGTTCAACAATCTTTGGGTTTGGCTTGGATCTCAAGTGAGCGAACAACAGACAAGCGAAGTCAGCGTAAGCACCACGGTCTCTGCAGATGTGCTCAGCGGCCATCGCCAGACCTGGCATAATATTCTTCTCCTTGGTCAACCAGAATAGAGAGGCGAAGGCACCGCTACCGAAGATACCTTCCTTAGCAGCAGAGGCCACTAGTCTTTCAGCGTACAGAGTGTCCTCATCAAACACCCAACGGTTGGCCCACTCGGACTTGGCCTTGATCTCTTCTTGTTGGCAGACCTTCTTGAACAGAGGAATGTTCTTGACATCCTGGAAGAAAGCATCAACCATCATGGAGTAGATCTCGTCGTAGATGTTCTCCATCATAATTTGGAAACCGTAGAAGGACTTACCTTCTGGGTTCTGTAGCTCAGCAGAGAACTTCTCAATGATGTTCTTGTTGGCGACATGGTCAGTCCAAGAAGAAATGGCCAAGAAGTTACCCAGGTACTCCTTCTGACCTTCGGTTAGACCCTCGAAGTCCTTGACATCCTTAGCCAACTCAATCTCCTCAGCGGTCCAGAAAGCAGCCTCAACCTTCTTGTAAGCAGCCCAGATCTCGTGGTACTTGATTGGAAACATAACGAATCTACGCTTGTTCTCCATCAACAAAACCTCATCCTTCTCGGCCTCCTTCATCTTCAAACGATCATCTTGGTACTTGTTCAAAAACTTTTGGTGTTCTTCAGCAGTAGTATTCATTATTATTATTATTATTGTATATTTGGTGGTTGTATTTGTCTTCCTTTTGAAAAGAAAAAAAATTTAATCAAGAAATATCAATTTCTTTCATCCTTTATATAGTCCTTTTTTTGAAAAAGAGATCATCTCTCTCTCTCTTCCCTCCATACACACCCCTCCCCTTCCCCCTCCCCTACGGCTGTTTCTAACGATTAAGTAAAAATTTTTCTTCTCTCTCTCCATCTCAACTAACGCGTCCCTCTCTCTCCCCATTGTTCTATCTCCCCTCCTGCGGCTCCGTCTTCGTTAGAGCCCAAAAAAAAAAACCCGGGATTCCTCTCTCTCTCCGCCTCACTGTTTGTGTGTGTAAACGTAACGTTAACGTAAATATTTACAAAAAAAATCCAGGGGTTCCTGTTCGTTTACGCGTTTATTATTGTTTATATTTATTTTTCAATGTTTACCTTTTTATTTTTGTGATATTTACGCGTTTCATTTGACTACAATATTACTAATAGGGGTGGGGTGTATGAGTTAATACGATTGTACTACATACTATAGTAATACAAGAATGCAATAGTAGAGTATATACCAATACAATAATATACTATACAATAGTAGAGTAATACAGGAATACAATAGCACTATAGTAGTAAATATAGCAATACAATAATACAACAATACAATAAAACAAGAATGCAATAGCACAATAGTAGTAAATACAACAATACAGTAATAAAATAATACTATAAGTAAAAAAAGAAGAAAAAAAAAATAATGGTTGCTAAGAGATTCGAACTCTTGCATCTTACGATACCTGAGTGCTCCTACATTGTAATGTAGTAAGTAATTAAACTTGAATCAGGCGCCTTAGACCGCTCGGCCAAACAACCATATTGAATTGGATGTGTGTTTGATTGACGGTGATGGTGCAGTAAACAGTATTGCTCTTTTAATTTTTTTTTCTATCGCTTCGTGTAACCTTTATTTTTTTTTTTTTTTAATTTTCAAATAAAAGAACCCATACACACCTAAAACATATTTGAAACAAGAATAAAAGAATTATCTTTCTATTTGAAACAAGAACAAGACATCATGCCTGTCAAGAAAAGGACTGGTAGAAAGCACAAGAGTGTTTCTTTCTCAGACGATATCACGCAGACACAACACCATCACCACCACAAGAAGAAAAATGACGGCGATAGACCTCCCGTGTTCATTAGAAAGACGTGGCTCACAATCCCTTGGCATCTGCTGGGTCTCGTATACCTATACATCAAAGTATTCCCTGACTACAACACTATTAACCTGCTGTACTGCTTGATCCCCTGCCAGGTTCTGTACACCATCTTCCAATTCAATAAGTCTACCATATACGGTAACAAGAGGCTGAAGTTCAAGACCTCGCTAGCCAGTTTCTCTCTGGTGGCTTGTGCATTTCTTTCTTTGCCAGTGATGGCGATCATCATCTTGTTCGGCGCACCTCTGCTCGAGCTGGTCGAGGAGACGTGGTTGCTAGCGTTGCATTGCTCGTACTTGGCCTATCCTGCAGTCTACTCTTTGTTCACATGTGATTTCAAAGTTGGCATCTGGAAAAAATACTTCATTATGATCGTGGTCGGGTGCTGGATTAGTTGTGTCGTGATTCCATTGGATTGGGATCGTGACTGGCAAGCTTGGCCTATTCCTATCGTGGTGGGTGGTTACCTAGGTGCATTCGTAGGTTATTCAATTGGTGCCTACATATAGTTTTTACGTACCATCACCCCCCAAAAATATATATATAATGTATACTATTTTTATGACACTAATTCCTCTTCAATTGATAGAATTTTGAATACATATAGATTGATGTATTGTTACAACTCTTTTTTTTTTTCTTATATATATTATTTGTGCGTAATAAAATATATCTATGAAAGAGTACTTAATTGAATGCATAAAATGATTCCAACACGTTATCAATGTTTTCTTCAGTTATACCGATACTGTCCCAGTTCTTTGGATCGTACTTAATCCCGCCTTCGTAAAACTCTTTTTTCACTAGCGCCTCAGAGAGCTGGTATAGCTTCGTGTTCAAAACTCTCAGCATGTCATTTGATATCGTCTTGAAAATATTTGTTCTATCCACTTTGACAGGTTCAAATCTATGAGATAGGATAGTCTCAAGGGTAGTTAATAATTTGGTAGCTAGCGGATTAACCACTCTACAGTTCTTAGAGTAGTCTCTAACTAACATATGCAACTTCTGTAATATTAGGAAACACAAACCGGAGTGGAATCTGTTCTCCCGCTTCGAATTCTCATCATCTAGTTCGCTGTATTCTCGTTCAGATCTTTCATAACCTCCTAGGTACATAAAGGAAATACTCTCTAACACCTTGAAGAAATTGCCAACATACAAAAACTCATGTCCAGTAAACTTAACCTGAGCAAAATTAGAGAAAATGTAGAAAATTGTCTCTTGAGAAATCCTGATGAACTCTAGATAATTTTTCTTGTAATTCTCAACATCACCCACTTTCTCATACTGAAGCATCAGCATATAAGTAATGTAGATCAGAATGTTCTTGTTGATAATTGTATCATTGACACAATTTATATTCATTGCTACTGTTGTACAGTTTCTCAAACAATTAGCATGCTGCATTTTCAAATCCTCTCTATGATGTTGCAATTTTTCTATTGATAACTTCTCGTCATTTGAGAGTAAATATTTCACGACCTCAGATTCAGCTAAGAGCAGTGCCTTGTCAGCATCATATACAGGGTCTCTAACGTAAGCTGTATTAACAGCAGGGGAAAGTGTCAGAATTGGAATTTCCCCTCTTAGTAAATGCCTCATTTGGTAGTTCTTCTCAATAAAATTCCAAAGCAACATATTGGTACTGTTCGTATGTTCATGACTTATACCAAATAAAATCCCCAAGTTAGTATCTTCGTCATAGTCAATCGAGTCAGAAAATGTAGCCGATATATTTGAGTACAGTTTCCACAGAGACATAAGTTTAACATAGTCTAGTCTATTTTCTGCATCTTCTCTACGCTCGATCTCAGACTTTATCGTAAATATATTGCTTTCTAGTGTTGGAACGTTAGCTTGCAATTCAGTAAACAAACTATTCATATCGTCCTTCAGTGTCAATAGAACAGAAGAAATAATTGATTGGTAACACAAAAGCAAACACATATTAATCTCACCTAGTCGGAAAAGTTGTGTTAACGGCAGGTTGGTGACATGGAACGTGGAACCCGACGAAAATATCCTATCAACAATGTCAATCAGCTCGTAGCCACTCAGCACTGGAATTAGAGAGGATGCCTCTATAATAATATTAGTATACATGCCAATGATATCCTTAATACGATTCTTTTCAGGCAGTGTGACTACTTTATCCTCTTTCTTAAATTGTTTTCCTTCAAGTTTCTTCTGCTTCCAGCTCTTTAATTGATTTCCGTATTTTTCCTCTATTGTTAAATCAATCCTTTTCAAAAACTGATTATATAGAAATGGGTCCATAGCAAATATGGAGCAAGAACTAAACAGGGAGTTTTTAATGTTATTCTTCAAATAACCCATTATTTCTTTTCTACTAGATTCGTATGTGGATTCCTCGAGCACATTAAATATCTCCTTTTCATCCAGGAAATTTGGATCTATATCTCTGTACTCATTAAAGTCATCGATGGGTTCTTCGACTGTACTGGTCTCAATCATCATCTCCTCATTATTCAATTTTCTCTTTTTCACAAATTCATCTTCATTCTTTGCGATCTCATTCACCTGTGGGTTCACGGACCATTCCAGGCTTATATCTCCAACACTCTTACCAGTAATCTGTTGCAATTCTAGTATCCTACTCTTCAAGAACTCCAGCTCTTTCAACACCGCTTCATTTTCCCCATACCCGGTCCTATCGTTGACAAAAATAGCCGGACCTTGGACCCAGTTAACATTATTTTTTAAAAGACTAGAGCTAGGCACCTGCTTTGTGCTTGGAAACGTTGTAGTTCTAGGAATATACTGTCTTGGTCCCTCTGGAACATCCTTGGCTCCATCATTATTCAGCAACTGCAGCCTCGTGTTATACTCTCTAATTTGGTCAATTGATGAGAAATCATCGGAATTAGCCATCATTCCACTAATCGCCCCAGAGCTAACCGGTATAGAGGCACCAGAAACGCCATTCGCTTGAGTCTTGGAGTACGATTGAACATATTGCCCAGGAACGTCCGGATAAAAACAGTCGTTCTTACCGTTACGGCTACAATTACCACACACAGGCTTTACTCTATCACAACCAACCTTCCTACGCCTACACTGCACACAAGCTGGCGGCTTACGCATCTTCCGTCCACGAATATCCATCGCCATTTTTTTTATTTTTTTATTATTTTTCAGTTACTATTTCGAATTTTTAATTATTATCCCCCTTCCTATTACTTCAAATCAATCAAAAACAAAACAAAACTGTCCAGATACACAATCTGCTCCAAGAAACCCCCTTTAAAACAAAAGATTGTAGAGATAAATCGAATTTATTACAATTTTTAAAGGTTTTTATTGAAATCCTGATTGATTATTTATTTTTTTTTTCAGTGAGCTTTTCCTTCTTCAACTTTTTTGGAGTGTCATACGAAAATATACCATGACTGAATACGTATCACACGATATATTTCAATATCGATATATTTTATAAACTTTATATTTAGCTGTATATATGTGAGGTACTCAGAATCTACAACTCGTCGTCTTGGACATCTCTTGGCATGTTACCTAGAGGGGCTGTCTCTAGCTCACCACACTCGGCGATGACGACGTCCTGGACGGGTCTGTTGTTTCTAGGGTCAGTCTTGACGTTCTCGATGTAGGAGACGACGTCCATACCTTCCAAGACTTCACCGAAGACGACGTGCTTGCCGTCCAACCATGGGGTCTTGACGGTGGTGATGAAGAACTGGGAGCCGTTGGTGTCCTTACCGGCGTTGGCCATGGACAGCAGACCTGGCTTGTCGTGCTTCAATTCGAAGTTCTCGTCAGGGAAACGGGCACCGTAGATGGACTTACCACCGATACCCGTACCGTGGGTGAAGTCACCACCCTGGATCATGAACTTTGGGATGACTCTGTGGAAGACGGACTTCAAGTAGCCCATCTTGGTGTCGTCACTGATCGCCAACTGGTAGAAGTTCTCAACGGTCTTAGGAACAACCCTGCCGTACAGACCCATCACAATGCGGCCAACTGGCTTTCCACCATGCTCAATGTCAAAGTACACCTTGTGAGTGATGTCAGCTGCACTCACAACCCCTAGAAACATCAAAAACGTAACCAAAATCCCGGTCAACTTCATTTTGCTTTGCTGATATGAATTGAAACAATAAAACAATGAAATAATGAAATAAGAACAATGAAAACAATGAAATAAGAACAAGAACAATGAAATAAGAACAAAGAAAGCTCCCTTTTTTTGGTGAAAGACAACGAAAGAAAAAAAAAAAATCAACAACACTCTCACGAGTTGGTCACGTTAGGGAATTGGCAGAGAGAGGCAGAGGCAGAGAGAGAGAGAGAGAGTAAACGAGTTGCAATTGAAAAGAAGTTGAGCAGTTAGGTAATAAAGTGGGAGAATAACGGAATTGAGAACCAGACACTTGTAAGATGGCTCAGTCGATGGAGTTCAAGGACTGCGATTACTCGCGGAGGCTGTTTACCATTGCGATCGATATTGGAGGGTCGCTGGCGAAGGTGGTGTACTCTCCGTTGGACAGCGGGACGATCTACTTTGATACTGTGGAGACGGTGAGGATTGAGTTGTTGCTGGAGTTGCTGGATGGGGTTATCACGCGGTTTAATCGAGGGAATCATGGGACGACGCAGATAGTGGCCACTGGTGGTGGTGCGTTCAAGTTTAACGACCTCATCGTGGAGCGGTTTCCCGGTGTGCACAGTTTTACGAAGTTTGAAGAGATGCAAGGGTTGGCGAAGGGGCTTGACTTCTTTATACATCAGGTACGGGACGAGGTGTTCACGTACACTGACCTCGAGGGCGAGAAGATCGTGGAGACTGTTGCGTCATCGCCCACTGCCCAGCCGACGATATATCCATACATGCTTGTAAATATAGGGTCTGGCGTGTCAATGTTGAAGGTAGACGCGCCAAATGTGTTCACCAGAGTCGGTGGCTCGTCTCTAGGTGGTGGTACGCTTTGGGGCCTGCTGTCGTTGATCACCGGGGCGCAGAGTTATGATGAGATGTTAAGTTGGGCACAGGCGGGGGATAACACACACGTAGACATGCTAGTAGGAGACATATACGGTACAGATTATAACAAGATTGGTTTGAAGTCCACTCACATTGCCAGTTCCTTTGGTAAAGTTTTCCAGGATAGAAATCACCACAATATGGCGAACGGACAATGCATGACTCATAATGGAACAGAAAACGGCGCAGACTCACATTTGACATGTACTGATTGCATAAAACATCGGAACAAAAGCTTCAAGAACGAGGACATATGTAAGAGTCTGCTGTACGCAGTATCGAATAACATAGGCCAAATTGCCTACTTGCAAGCCAAGATACATAATGTCCAAAACATTTACTTCGGAGGCTCCTATATAAGAGGACATCTTACAACGATGAATACCCTAAGTTATGCCATTAATTTTTGGACAGAAAGTTCTAAACAAGCCTTCTTCTTAAAGCACGAAGGTTTTCTTGGAGCTATGGGCGCATTCCTAGATGCATTGGAAGAGCATTGATTACCACAATGGGAAAATTCTACTACTAATAATTATAATAAAACAAAATTCCACCTTAAACCAATTACAGTTTTGTTCTCTATTTTCTACTCAATTGTCATTACTATTTGTTTTTTGCCTGTTTTTGTTGATCCCTCCATCCATCTTTAGATACTGTAATAATACTACAATTCAGCCGGATCACAAACAGGTGATATGTTACTATATATGAACTTGCATAATTTGAATTGATATTTACATATTTTTTTGTTTTTGTCACTTGATAATTAAAAAAAAACCCACTATTTACCGGTGAACTTATATCTATAAAAGAATATTTCGGTGCTGTTCATACTATATAATACAACTGGGTTGAGACTATTGAGTTATACCAGATAACTCTTCTTGCCTTTTGGATAACGTTTCAGTAAGATCTCGGACTATTAGTAATGCATCGGAGTGTCCTCTATATTTAGATAAGAATGCTTCACGCAATGTAACCATAGGGACAATCGAGGGCCCATTCTGCTCGTATATCTCAATGTCATTAACAGTGGTTTTTCCATCGTGTGTTTTCCGTGCATCAAATTTCAACAACAATGTGTAAGCACCGCATATTTTCATTTGAACTTTCCTGGTGTATGGAAATAAGAGAAGGTCTGATACTGTATCACTCACAGAAGACAGCATTCTTCTTTTCCATAGGTCAACCAAGTATTGGAGTTCTTGTAATTTCTCCAGGGTTGGAGTAGATTCAGATGACTCGCTACCTTTTCGTACTGAGGTCATCTCCTCAACCTGTGACTTCAAGTTGTCATGCAGTCTTGTCAGGTTTTCAATACTTTCCCATTCCTGGTAATATTCCTTAACTGTTTTGACTTCTTCGTTCTCCTCATTACCATTCTCCAACTTTTGCTGACTATCTCTTTGACCTTGTAACTGCTTCAATTCATCGAGCAGTTCCCAACAGGAATTGAGCTCATTAGATGCGTCCAAGTAAACCTCATTGATCTTGTCCTGGCGCTCCGTGATCTGCTGTGAAACATGCTCTATCTCCGCTGATACTCTACCGATATCCTCATTTTTACTCATCATTTCCCGCTGGAGATGCGAGACCTCAGATTCTAAAGCCATATACTCGGGGCTATTCTCTGACTTGGGAATATCCTCTGCCTCTGAGGCCACAGTGTACTTTAGGAACAAATCAAGGGTCTCCTGCTTCCAATACAACTGCTTCAAAAAATCAAGAAGGGAATCCAGCTCCACTGATATATCCTTCAATTCCCTGGGATCAATTTCCTTATCACCACTAATTTCCATATACTCTCCATCTTCTACCAGTTTCCGAATGGATTCATCTATCTCCTTCAAAGCAGTACCGACGCGTTGCTCCTGATCCGCGAGCATACGCTCGCTAGATTTTGTTATTTCTTCCTGTATTTCCGACAGTTGCTGCTCCATTATAAGATCACTTAGACATCAATTAACTATCTGTTTGACGGGGTCAGTCATTAAAAACTAAGAAAGGCAACCCTAAAAAAACAAACGAATTATTGGTTTCTTGTTTTTGTAATTGACCTTAAAGCTTTTTCATGAAAAAAAAATAAAAAAAATTCGCGATGAGCTTGAAAAAATTTTTTTTTCAATTTGCTTTCAATGAATCTTTATAAAGGAATTATCAAGCAATAGCAATGACTGTAGGAGATCAAATCAGTTGGTGAATCTACCAGAAAATCACCACAAATAAAGTTTCTCCATGTGAGAGATCTCGCATGCTAGGATACTTTATCTGTTTTCCTTTTTTTTTTGCACAACTTAAGTTTGTTGGGTTTTCGTTTCCTGTCAAGGGTAAATGATGATTACTTCTGTACCCAGTGAATGTGTCAATATGCATAGAATGACGTTACCTTTCCAGTGGATTGCTCTGTCTAAAATTTTAATATATGGAGGTTTTGCGGATTTATCTCGTATTAGAGGGAGAGAGAGTTGGTATCATCACAGTTCTTGTGCTGATCCAGCTCTTTTTTTTTTCTATCAACGAGAAAATGGCAATTTCTCTTGACAAAATTGGAGTTCTTTCAATTATGTCGAGTGAAATTTTATTTAATATTTCAAGCAAAAAAAAGTTGCAATACCTAGGAAGTTCTTTCCTCACTTTTTGTACTTTTTTCTAATTGAATATTGAATAGTTCTTGCTTTGATCCGCGAAGCATGAACTTCATATACAATTATCATTTTACGATAGGCATCTACACTTTAAAAAATGAAATGGCATGACATCTTGTCAACCCTTGCAACCAATTTCATTTTTGACAAAAAAAAAAAAAAACACAGTCAGATAATAGAAAATTCGTTTTGAATTTTTTATTGTCACTGTATTTATTTAAAAGGTTACATTATTTTTCTTTTTCTTTCTTGATATTTATTATCTATATATGCTTCTATTTGGTATTATTCTCGTTCTTGTACTTGTTACCACCACCTTGCTTCCACAACCAAAGTGCTTCAATTGAGTAGTTTCTGATGGAGAGGTTCTTCGTGAATTTCTCATCAGATCCCAATTCCAATAGTTCAATCACTTTAGCATCCTTCACAAGGTCCCAGAACATGGTATATATGTGCTTGGTGGCCTCTTCAGCCTCTGTAGAATCATTCACTTCCACTATCAGTTGGTCATTGTAGTGTTGTTTCCCTAATTTGTATAATATCCTACCTAGCGTTCTAATGGCGATGGTTCTTTGCGATGGAAATTGCGATCTTGCCAAGTGTGCTAGTTCTATAATTGTATAACCTGCCAAGTGCTGGTTCTCTGAATGGTGATGTAAGCCTGACTGAGTCGAGTCAATAGGTCTATTTGGAGGCACCAGGTTACCCTTGAAGTCAAACCTACACTCAGTAACATCATCAACGTTTGAGTCTATGTTCTCGTTAGATAACGGTGCCATCCACTTAAGTTTATCGATATCCTTTGGCAAATCGGGGAAATACTTCTTATGCAATTTTTCATTAAATTCTGGGTCATTAATATCAAGTGGTTCTTTATCCGCATCCTCATCGTCATGACCGTGACCGGGTCTCACAAAGTGCACATCCTTTAACAAGTCCTCATTTTCCATATGATCGATACTCTGAGCCATCTGATAATCCAGAGGAGCTACATCGTCATCGTCCAAAGGTGGGTATTCCACATCCTCTTCTTCTTCTTGCGCTGGTTCCTTTGGCACTGGTTCCTTTTGCGCTGGTTCCTCTATAGTCACATGTTTTACAGGTTTTGTGCTAATTTTATTACCATCGTCTATCTCCAATGCCTTGTTAACTAGGTCTTCATCCAAGGGTGGCAAGTCCGCAACACCATTCACGTTCTCATTCTTACCACCAACCCAAGTACCAGATGCACCCTCAATCTCTGCGAAAATCTTGTCGGACTTCTGAACATTCTTTAGTAGCTTAGAAATCAGTTTAGGATCCAGCGCCTCCATCAGTTCTTGCCTCTCACGAGCAATCTGTTCCGGTGTCATACGACTCATATACTCCAAATTCTCCCTATGTATCTTCTGGGCCTCCGTCTCTTCAGCAGCCTCCATCTCTTTAGCCACTTCTTCCACTTTCCTCTCCACTTTCTTGGCCCGTCTATCCATCTGCTTCTGTCTCAACCGGTTCCTCCACGAGCTAACCTTCTCCGGCTTATAAAGCTCCGGAAACCCAGTCTCCGGCAACTTCTGCACTTCCTGAACCTCATCCACCTCCTTCTCAACAATATCACCAAGCAAATCCATCGTCTTCCCTATCAGCCTTTGTCCCACCTCGAGAAAAGAACTAGTTAAATGGTGTTAAAATATTGTTTCAATCAAGCTCATCGCAATTTTTTTTTCATTTTTAAGCACTGAAAAAAATTTTTTTTCCAAGAAGCCCTTTTCCTGCGGGGGTTTCTAAGCAAAATTGAGTTGATCACACAGCAACGATAGTCCTAATATCAAATACATTGCAACTGTTGGTATAAGTCACACAATATACATCCATATCATCATCGCAATATTGTTTTGTTGTTGGATAGTCATATTCAGAATTACATCAGCTATTTAGGATGTACATATAGTAGGTATTTAGGGATGATTATATGATTCAATACAAATATGATTCGATACAAATATGATTCGATACAAATATGATTCGATACAAATATGATTCGATACAAATATGATTCGATACAAATATGATTCGACATATTGTTCAACACAGGTCTCATACAATAGCAACCCCTTCTGCAATAAAAAAAACTCAAATCGTTAAACTTTGAATATATAATTAGAAAAAAAAGTCCCAATAAAATCAAACTGAACCGTATTGGGAGTTAGCGCTCTGGTAGCGGTGTTCCTCGGAGTAAGGGTGGCAGGAGATCACATACAGAGCGTGGATTAGACCTGGGAAGAACCCCAGCACGAACAACACGACGTTGATCAACATGTCCTTTGAGCAGAACCCGCGGCGAAGACCCACGGCGACAGGTGGCAGGAACACTGCGACAAATACCAAAAACCAATCTCTAGCGTGCATTTTATTTTTTAATCTTACTTTACTATACTTTAGTTATCTCTGTTTTATAAAAAGAAGTAGAAGATAAATATTTCTTCATTTGAGCCCATCCCCCTTGAAATAAGGCTTTTCCGAAACAAAAAAGGGTCCATTTTTTTTTTAAAATAGAAAAGTTCACCTTTGAGTGGCACTGATACAAATTGATAAAACAGAGAAAAGGGAAAGCAAAAAGGCGCTAACCAATAACGGAATATACCTTTTCAGATCATATGGAGAGGCTGAACCGCCCGAGCGAGCTTTGGGCGCAGATAAGGCGGCTCCATGAGTCTAACAAGCGGTGTTGTGATTGTGGGTCTCGGACGAATGTGGACTGGGTCTCTATAAACCTGCTCTGTGTGGTGTGTATACACTGCAGTGGTGTGCACAGGTCGATGGGGTCTCATATCTCGAAGATTAGGTCGTTGAATATGGACGATCTGCACTCGAATCCCGAGCTGAAGTACTTGTTGAGCCGACATGTCATCAATAAGAATGTGAATGCGATATATGAGGCCACATTGCCCACTGAGATGAAGATAGACAAGGATGTGAGTGCGGATAGACGCAGCCAGTTTATTATGGACAAGTACATGGCGAAGAAGTATGTGACGCCGAACAGGACTGCGGATATGAAACAGACGAATACGGCAACCACGGACCAGGTGCTCTTAGACTTGGAACTGCAGGGGCTAGTGCAGGCGATACACTCAAATTCGATATATATGATACAGAGCACGATAGCATCGGCCAAACACAGTCTCAAAGTGTTGTGTCTGGAGTATGGATTGAAGAAACCAACGTTATTCCAGCTCTCGCTCGAGCACTTCTACGTTTTCGAGTCAAACACCCCTATATATTATCTTACAGAGTTTCTGCTGCTGAACGGATTACTGATAGACGATGAGAGTATGATAAATGTTGCTGGGACAGAACTTACACCGACAGCGAAGCTGTATTGGACTTCACGACATAGCATGTACACGACGTATTCACACGCAATTTTGAATAACAGCAGCGATACTATGCATTCAGGAAATAATTCTAGCGCAAATTCAGTACCGAAAAGATCAAGTACAGTCAGGGACTCAAAGAGAAGATTACATATAGATACACAATCATCACCATTTGAGTTCTCTAGATCGAATGGTCCCTTATCAGCAGCGCTGAATAAGAAACGATGGAGCCTTGCCTCACCTACAAATTTGCTTTCTATACACAGATCAATGTCGAGAAGAGATACTAACAAAAAGCCATAGAGTTATTCCATTAAATATGTTCTGTTGATAGAAGAAACGGAAAATTGAAAATTTCTCTTTCCCTTCAATTATAAACAATAGGAAAAGAATAAAATATCAAATTTTTACTCAATATCGCTTTTTTGCATCACACTTTACTTGTGCCGACTTCAAGTTCAATTTTTTATTTTCCATTATTTCATTCATTTCATTTTTTATTTTTTTGTGTCGATTGCTTGCATAATTATCAATTATGCATCAAGATTTTAACAAAAGGGAGGTGAATTATGGCATTAATATCTCTCTCATGTTTTGTGGATTGGAAGAACTTACTATTTGTGGTAACTCCCATTTTCTTGCAAAATTAAAGAACAAAAACCAAAAATCAAATTAAAAATAATTTGCTCATATTTATAAAGTCATTATAAATTAGTTTCCATTTTGTTTCATTTAAGAATTCATTATACATTTAAATAAACCGTATTTAATAATCCTTGTGTTATTTTAATATTAAACATTTTCATTTCACCATATTCAATTTCAAAAAGGCATCCAGAATACCTCACTGACCAAGAGAGATCATAAACAAACTTCAAATTACTCAGATCAAAATAATGTCAGACAGATTTGAAATTCAACAATGCATTGGACGTGGCAACTTTGGGGATGTTTATAAAGCCAAGGACATCTTAACAAATGCTGTGGTAGCTGTGAAAGTTGTTAATTTGGAGAACTCAGAAGAAGATGTAGATCTATTGGCGCAAGAGATTTTCTTCTTAGCTGAGTTAAGGTCACCTCATATAACAACATATATCACTACCATCATTAAGGATGTTTCTATGTGGATTGCCATGGAATATTGTGGAGGCGGCTCTATTTCGGACCTCTTGAGACTACATTACACGAATGGGCTTCCTGAACACAAGACTAGGTTTGTGGTTCGAGAAATCCTTTCTGGACTAAATTACCTTCATTCTCAAAGGAAAATCCATAGAGACATCAAAGCGGCAAATATTCTGCTTACTGACGAAGGTAAAATAAAATTGAGTGATTTTGGAGTTAGCGGAAGGTTATTATCCAGTTTTAGAAGAGGCACCTTCGTAGGTACACCATACTGGATGGCCCCAGAAGTCGTTGCCAATGAACCATTGGGTTATGACGAGAAAGCAGATATATGGTCTTTGGGTATAACTGTTATCGAACTGTTGAAAGGATCACCTCCACTGTCGAAGTACGATCCTATGAAAGTGGTAGCAAATTTACCAAAAAGAAAACCGCCTAGACTACATGGAGAGTTTTCTGATGTTGCTAAATACTTCGTGTCACTATGTTTAATTAAAGACCCAAAAATGCGCCCTTCCGCTAAAGACTTATTAACTTCCAGGTTCGTTATGAATTTGAGGATTGACAATTTGAAGGAAGATGTTAATTTAATTCAAGAACTAAAAATCAAACTAAATAGAGGTCAAAAGACTCCAAAGTTTCCTTTAGAATGTAAAATTTACAAGGAGCAAGAATCAGAAGAAAGTGATATTTGGGACTTCTCTTCCGCAGAACTTAACACTGACACTTATAAATCATTAACAAATCTTGATGAGACATCTACACTAAGAACCACTAAATCTGGTAATCAAAATTATGAAGACTTATTAGAAAGTAGCAGCAGTATTGGAGACACAGCTACAGAAAGTCCGATATCTAATAACATGGTCAGTCCCTATGGAGCCTCAACCAAGGCTACTGTTACACCAATAACCCCAATTATGGGTGAAGGGTCATTTAGGAAGTATACTGCTAATATTAAACCCGCTTACCAATATGATCTTGGATCAGGAATGGAAATAGATACTCAATCGCCACAGGTGAAAACTGAAAGTGCAGAGAAACATAATAGTGATCCAGAAAATGAAGCTCCAAAAGAACCTAAACAGAGAAATACTACCATATCTATTGAAGGATTTGATTACCATCAGAACTTGATAGTCCATTCATTCAAAAGAATGGAAGAAAGAGCACACGATGAAGGTACAAAACAACAGGTTAAAGATATGCTCTCTCACTTTACTAAGACAGAGGAGATAATTCCTGGATTTAGTGAAGTTTTTATTGAAGAGGTTTCATTGCGATTAGATGCTCTGAGAATGTATTGTTCAAAAAACAATTTTTCAAAATAGTCATTATTCATTTGTTCTCCTTTTTTTCAGGGCCCATAAAATATAATTACAAGTCTGGACAGATATATCATCATTCATCATATATAGCTTATTGATTAATTTGTACTAAAACTTTAGTGATCAAAATTTTAACAATAAATAGTTATCGATGTCATTTTTTTTGTTTTTAGGGTTTTGTGTAACCGCTTTTGAAAAGTAAACGATAAACAGATATATAACAAAATATGAAAAAAAGAATAATAAAATACATATTTCATTTTTATTTTTTAAAAGTAATAGAATAATATTTAGAAAGAAAATAATTAAAATAACTGAAATATTGGAGTTATGGTACAATTGAGAAAAGTTTTGTTATTTATTCAAGCTACCCTTGTAGTTGCTAACTTAATTGAATTCCAAAAATTTAATGGTAGGAAAAAACATATACCTTTTATACAACTAGTGCAAGAAAATTCAACCGTTAGTAAAATAGATGACGACCAAGATATTGCTAGTGAACAAATTTCAGAGAAGTGCTCGAAAGAATCATACTTCATAAATTCACCTGAGGATATCTATTATCTGCAACGAAAATGCCCTATTTTAGAAGGCACTCTCACCTTTTCTGGGGAGTATAATGAAAGAGTTATTGATCTAGGTAATATTCGTGAAGTGAAAGGTGATATTATTATTGAATCTAATCCTAACGTCTTCAAGATAGAAGGTGAGAAGCTAGAGAAAATTGGAAATAAATTGCAATTGAAAAATTTAATGTCACTTGTGACCATTGACCTCCCAGTACTTATCAAAATCAAAGCAATAAACTGGAAAGTTGTACCAGTATTGAATAACGTCAATCTTGGAAATAAGTTTGAAGGTTTGAAGTCTATAACAATTTCTGATTCGTCAATTTATGACCTTGATGCTTTCAAAAATGTCCAAGAACTGTCAATATTTAATATCAACAACAATAGATATTTAGAAACCATCGATAGTGATCTAGTCAGTGTTAAAAAGCAACTTTCTATACATGCAAATGCAGACGAACTAGTTGTCAAATTAAATTCACTGACCTCTGCAGATAATATTACGGTTCGAGATGCTGCAGATATTTTCCTGCCCAACTTAACTCTGGTCAATAGCTCAATGGAGTTTATTGAGAACTATTTCACCGAATTAAAGCTACCAAAATTGAAGAAAATAGATGGAACATTGGGAATTATAGGTAACCCCAACTTAAATAATGTAAATTTTGAGGGATTAAAGACCTTACATGGTGGTTTGATGATTGCCAACAACAGTAAATTAGACAACATCGATTTCTTTCCTAACTTGAAACAGATCGGAGGGGCTATATATTTTGACGGAGACTTCAATTCCACTAATATGCCTAACTTAAAGCTAGTAAAAGGTAGTGCCTACATCAAGAGTAGTTCAGATCAATTTAGTTGCAAGAAATGGTTTATACCTGTAAATGGGAAGGCCATAATAAGAGGCGGTAACATTAAATGTATATCCAAGAATAAAGAGAGCTCACTTAACGTAAATGAAGAAGGTTCCATTGAAGAAGAATCCCAGTACGAAGAAGAAATGGATGAATACGACGATGATAAGAAACCAATCAAATTAAGAAATAGAGCTGAAGTTTTAACAAGTAACATGTTCCTCACAATTATCAATTCTGTAGTCATCTCATTATTTTTATTCTTCGTAATTTAAGATATGCCTGATATATAGCAGCTTTGTATCTTTCTTTTTATACAACAAAACTGATTATATGACAACATTATTAAAGTAGCTATTAATTAAACACACACAGAAAAAAAAAAAAATTGGACCCTGAATCCTGCATGAATCGTTAACATTACGTAAACCAAAAAAAAGTTAATAGCGGAGAATGCTTTAGTACCCACGTTGATTTCTGTGGTTTCCATGGAGATCCCCCTCAGAGACAAAGAAAGGATCGTAGGGGTTTCAAAAGAGTGAAAAAAAAAAAAGTTTGATCACGATGATCTTTTGCAAAAAAAAAAAAAAAAAAAAATTTTGCTAGTGGATCAAATAAATGTCGATGAGATGACGGATACAAGAATTGTACAATCAAAGGTATAGTCTAGTATTTACTGTTGCAATATTTTGAATTATACTGAATTTATTGGGTCTTACTCTTTCTTTGACACCAACAAGCAACAAACATATAATGGTAGCGGAGGACGATGGTAAGAATGTTTCAAACGAGACAACTAAAGAAACTTCTAATGGTGAATTTAAGAACGAAGATGTTCCCAAAATGAACAAACCACAGAACAATAATGAAAAAGAATATAAGTCATCAGATGATGGGAAAAAGTCAAAGAGGAAAAAGAGGAAGACCTCGAGTTGCGATGTTTGTAGACGGTTCAAAACTAGATGTGACTTCAATGTTACTCTTGGGAAATGCTATCGTTGTAATGTGTTAAGCCTCGAGTGTTCTTTGACAGCCGAACGACAGGCAGAAATTGATGCCCTGAAAAAAATAGGAGTTAACTCACTGTTAAATGAGAATGATTTGGAATATAGCAAGAGTAAATTAACTGCTGAAGAGCTCACAAATAAAATACGAAACATTGAGGGAAATTATAATGAACTTAACCATAAAATTGATTTGATTTTGAATTTGCTACAGACTTCTAATTATCAGAAACGAATTACTATACCGTCGATGGAAGACACTACAAAACTATTACCATTCACTGCAATGTATGACAATATCAGACCATCAAATGATGGCTACAGGATAAAGGAACCTCCATTGAAATTAATCAATGACCTCGATGAAAGATTATTCCCACAACACCCAAAGACTAAAGAAGCAATGATCGAAAGAGAGCAGCGACCCTCAGCTGTTGCCAGAGTAAATTTTTTGAAGTTCTACCATGAAAACAAGTCATTATGTCATTCATTATCAAAGGAGTTCTTGATGAGGTCACATTTCTGGATTATCCCTGGTGGAATTAAAGAAATAGACGAAGATTACGCTAGAAAACATCTTTTTATCACAAGCGTTTTTACAATAATTGCAATGAGTTTTGCAGATAATGAAAAATACTCAAAACAACAAGAGAGGCTCTATCCATTGGTTGAGAGATTGTTAACCAATACATTAACTATGTTCGAGAAATTAACAGATTATGACATTGAGGCAATATTGTACTGTAGTATGTTTAACATATCTAGAAAGGCTAAAAGATACAGACAATTGAAATATAACTCACTGGTGTTGACAAATTTTGCTCTTTATAGTCTATTGCATATTGTAGACTTCTATGAAATAAAGGATCGGGTGAATAGAGGTGAATTTGATATGACAGATTTATATCATCTAAGAATTCTGAACTCGTTAACAGCATGCCATCTAGAATATTCTATAAGTTCTGGTCAAATTTGGGAACAAAATACAGCAGTAAAAGAGTTTAATAACCTAGTGGTGAAATACCCACAGGCTAATTTCGCTGATGATATTAAAGTAAGTGAAATAAGCTTGAATGTGATTGTGAATGCCATATTTATGGACTTTAGAAATTACTTACATACGTACATGGTAAAATATTCCGCTAACGAGGATGAGAACGAGAAACAATTAATTATTTTCGAGGAACTAGATTTATGGTTGAACGATTGGAAGGAGTTATTAACAAAGGATGGTGCTGGCGTACTCTTATTTACCTATGACTTTTATCATATTATGATTTGCAGGTCTTTCATAACAAATAATAAGATCGACATAAAACAAAATCCTATTTTCTTTGATGCTGTATTATTTACTATGAAGGAGCATGCATTTTCTTTGCTAAGAGGTTTCTTAAGACTACCTCCATCATTAATCAAAGGTGCTCCAATATTTACCACATATGAATTAGTATACGCATGTTTGTCATTATGTGATTACATACATTTATTTGACCAGACGGAAAGACAGCATGTACTAAGTCAATGTACAAGAGTTTATTGGCATTTGAGTACTATTGGTGAAAAAATGAACGAGGCCACTGACAATGTCGGTACGATTATTAAGTCTATTATAGATACCAGTAAACAAACAGTTAGCAAAGAAAAACACGAACAAAAAGACTCGATTCCTGAACAGCTGCCTCATACAGTGTCGTCACCTACACCATCCAATATCTCATTACATTCAAATAGTACACCTATTGGAGATCGTATATCTTTGCCAACACAACTTCCAGATGTGGACCAATACGATTCTTTTGAGGATTTTTTCAAAGGGTTCTTCAGTAATCTTAAACCAAGTACGCAACAAATCTTTGAGTCTCCGGAAAAGTCCAACCCTCAAATTTAATTTACACGGATAAATTTGATATGAAGCATTCATGTACGTAATCGTATTCATTAATTGTTCTGGTACTAAATACTTATTTAGAGGTCTTAGGACAGTAAATGTATAAGCAATAATATACATGATTTAATGACAACAGTATACATTGAAATATTAGCTTGTATATAGATTATACTATGAGGTCTTTATACATAACACCTACTAGATTCTATTAGTTCTTAACCTTGACCAACTCAACGTCAAACTTCAAGACAGCATTTTCTGGAATGACACCTGGGATACCACGGGCACCGTAAGCCATTTGAGGTGGAATGTAAAGAGTACGCTTTTCGTGTAGACACATACCTTCGATACCCTTTTCCCAACCTTGAATAACCTGACCAGAACCCAACTTGAACTCAATTGGAACACCTCTCTGCAAACTGCTGTCGAAGACCTTGTCGTTAGAGGCTAGCATACCAGTGTAGTGTACAGAGACCATGTCACCTGGAAGGGCCTTAACCTTACACTTGCTAATTGGAATCTTCTTGGTAATATCGAATTCAAGTTCGGTAGCACCCTTGGTAGCACCCTTACCGGCTAGAACACCAAGGAATAAAGTAAAAAGAACCCAGATTTGTGGTAGCATTATGATATGTTTTATAATTGTTCAATCTATTCCTAGCTGTGTCCAAAGATTGAACAAAAATGAAATGATTGGTGATACAAGAAGTTTTTAATTGTGATTTACGTTTAAATCATTTATAAAAGTCTTCCCAAAATTTCAAGTACTCGTGTTAGTATATAGTGATTTTTATCTATACGTGCTGTTCACAAATGCTATCGTAAAATATAAAAAAAGAACCAGATAGTTCTTAAATTAATATACTATTTTTCTATATATATATGTATATATCAGATTCGTATCACTACAAGAATGTAAGCATGCTAACAGAAAATGATAAAGAGACTTAGAGAAGATAAAATAAAAAAAATTAAAATGACATAGAATTACATAGAAAGAATGAAAGGTAAATAATAAAAAAACAAGTGTCTTTCTTTATTAATATACTGGAATTTACAATTCATCTTCGATCTTCTTCTCGTTATCCTTAGCTTCAGCTTCAGCCTTGGCATTAGCATCAGCTTGTTTTTTAGATTGCTCTTCTTGATGTTGTCTCTCTTCATCGGCCTTGGCCTTAGCTTGAGAACTGGCAATAGCATCAGCAACCTTCTTTTCAATGGCTTTAGCATCAATCTGATTCTTAGTGTTTTGCTTAATAAAGTCTATAATGTTTTCCTCAGTTCTGCTACCTTCGAAAACAATAGGCTTGGTACCGACTGGAGAGTTAGCTGGGTAAATAGCCAATGTTGGGTAGTCAGCGACTGGGAAGGAAATAATATCGTTAGCAGTGGAGTCAACCTCAGCAAAAACAAATGCGTTCTTAGTTTCTGGGTCGTCATTGAATAGATCAGCAAGCTTGTGCATAATTAGAGAGAATGCCTTACTGTGTTGACACCATGGAGCGTAGTACTTGACAAAGACATCCTTAGGGTTGTTGAACACAAAGTCATCGTGGGTGTCACCAACTAGAGTGACAATCTTAGCGTTTTCCTGACTTTCTGGAACTGGTTGAGATCTAACAACTGGCTTAGCGGTACCGGCCTCAAACTCCTCCACCAACTTGGTGACAGCATCCTTGTCCAACTTCATTGGAGCTTCCAACTTCTGGTATTCTTCATCAGAGAGTTGTTCTAGGTTGTACTTCAAGTTGTTTCTGATGTTATGAAGAACGAACATTGGCAATTGTGGCTTGACGTTTAGAATCTTCAAGTGTTCACCGAACTTTCTAGCGTCTAGACCAACGAAGTTGATGTGGCCTCTGTACTTCTTACCTAGCTCAGTGAAGAACTCGGTGTTCTCTTGGAGCTCGGCCTCGTTACCGTAGAAGAAATAACCAATTGGCAAGTTTGTAGCCATGTAGTTCTTGAATTCTTCTGTACCGATGCTGGCGAAAAATGGCAACTTCTCCATCATCAACCAATGACGAATGGTGTCTGCATTCAAACCTTCACCATTTTCCAACAAAGCAACTCTCTTCTCCTTAGGGAAATGAACTTCCATACGAGGAGCAGAGAAGTTTCTGGTATCCTTAATGAAAACGAATTGTTCAGATAGATCAATGGCGACCTTCTTGAACTCTTCCTCGGCCTCGTGGAAACCGGCGTTGTATACAATTGGCATATCAGCTTCAGGGTCATCCAACATCTCACGCAGTTGACTGTTGGCGTCAATGCTGCTAACAGGATTCATCTTCAAGTTACTCAAGTATTCGGTCATCTCCTTAGCGGTCTGCTTACCATTGTACACCTCGGCACCGTTTAGACGGTGGTTCTTGTAAATCTTCAATGTTGGGTACCAATCAACCATCTGTTGGTCACATAGTATACCGTATTGGGAACAGTCCACTTGCACAACTGGAATATTAACACCCAACAACGTTTGAGCAGCACTATTCAATCTAGGCATCAATGACCTCGAGTGTGGACACCAAGGCGCGAAAAACTCCACCATAACCAATGGATTCTCCTTGATCACTGTGGCAAACTCAGAGATATTAACAGATCTCAAGGCAGATCCTGGAGCAGCACTAGCATCTGGCAAATCCAGCGCAGAAGTTAAACCAGCAACACCTGCAGCTGCAGCAAACAAAGATAAATAACTAACCATCTTGTTTAGTAATCTTTTTTTATCCTTCTTAATATGGAATCAGAGAGAAAGACAGAATATAGAAGAAAAGGTTAGTATGTATTCGATAGAATTGATATTTAATTTAATTAAAAAAAAAAAAATGAATTAAAACTGTCAATCCTTTATTTCACTTATTTTTTCCAGCGTTGTAAAGGGAAAAGGCCAGCAAATGCTTAGTTCCTCTCGATTTTTTTTTATTTTTTCGTCTTGGTACTTCATGTCCCTACGGCAATTTCTAAGTAAATTCTCTTTTTTATTCGTACCTGCCTTGCTCTCTTTCTCTCTTTTTTTTTTTTGGAGCTTTACGTGTTCCAGTCACTCACTACGTACAAATGTGACTATAATAATGTACGTTTACGTAGATAGGTACTTTAGCACACATATTATAATAGTACACGAAAACGTTTGATATGATATAATAAGGATACAGCTGTTACGTATATTATGATATTATGATATATATATGCTATATATAAATTTATTGAATATATATTATCAGTTATATTTAATTTGATGATGCTGTTCGTGTTAGTTTTCTGTTAAAAACCGTATCTTTGTTTATGGTCCTTTTTCTGTTGTTGTGCTTTCTTGTTGTTTTTCTCCATGGCTTCTCTATGCCTGGAAGCTGTCTTCACTAATGTGCTCAGACTAGTGTCCTTGATATGTAAATTAAGTTTCTGGTCGTTTCCTGTCGTTGTCGTTGTTGTAATTGTAGGCTGCTGAATTTCTTTTGTTACTGATTCCTCAACTTTCTTGACATCTCGCATCGGTACTTCGATCATCGACTCGTCTAGTTGGGTGTCGTTAAAACTTCTCTTATATCCAGGTTCAAACATTTTTTAGCTGTATTTCGTATCTGCTAGTTGTATGTATTAGTAGTACACCCCTTCCCCACCTCCAATTAAAAAATTAATATAAACAATAATGAAAGTCAATGTTAACTTGAGGGTGGTCAGTGTTCAGTTAAACTCGCAAATTGGTCACATCGAAGAAACAGTCGGTCGGGTGAATTCGCTATTGGATAAGTTGAAAGAAGTGACCAAATTAAAGAAACCAGACCTTGTGGTGTTTCCTGAATTTGCACTTACAGGTTATAACTTCCACGACAGACCACATATCCTACCATATGTTTCTAGGTTCGATGAAGGACCAAGTTTTGAGCTAGCTCAAAGGGTCTCTAGACAGTTTGGTTGTTACACAGTGATTGGGTATCCAGAAGTGAGTAGCGATGGAAAGACCCTCTACAACTCTGCATTAGTGATGTCACCAACCGGTAAAGTACATTTCAATTACAGAAAGGCATTTCTGTATGAAACTGACGAGCAATGGGGATGTGAGGAAAACCCAAATGGATTTGAGCAATTTACCTTGGATTTCCAAAATAAAGGTACAGCTGTCACTGATGGAACTGGCAATGGCCAACTACAGAATGTCAGTTTGAAAACATCCATTGGTATTTGTATGGACTTGAGTCCTTATAAATTCGAGGCACCTTTTCAAGAGATGGAATTTGCTACGTACAACCTAGAAAAAGGAACAGAATTGATGATATGTCCCATGGCTTGGTTAAACTCTAGATCAATCACATCTTTTAGCTCTAAAAATGATACTTTTAGCCCTAGCGATCTTGAATCTTTGCTCAAAGAGCAAGGCCTTCCAATACGGGGATCACAAGGTGATTATCAGTTTAACTACGATAATAATGACAGAACCGAATCGGTTCCTCAAGAAATTACCGACAAATCAATTAAATCCCCAACTTATCGTGACTTGGACAAGCCGGATATGTCAAATATAAACTACTGGATTCTAAGATTCCTGCCATTTTTATCACTAGAGGTACGAAATGACTGGTATAACAGTTTTGCAAAAAAACTGCTCCCATTAAGAAAGTCTTTTATGGGTGTTATGGCAGAAAAACCATGGGGTTTTCGGGGCAAAAATGCTCTCTTGGTCATTGCAAATCGGTGTGGTGTCGAAGATAGCACTACAATTTTTGCGGGATCATCTGGTATGTATCGTTTTAACGGTAAACCATCTAAAAATAACAATGCAACTGACTCTACCAATACATCTGTAGATCTTCTCGGTAATCTTGGAAAGGCCAAGGAGGGATTTATTATGCGCGATGTAGAATTTGTAGTGGAAAGAGATATTTAGTTATACCCGATAATAAGATTTCGTAAAAATCGTTGATATCTGTATTATATTACTAAGTAATCTAGTACTATGGAAAGAATCGAGGGGTTATCTATACACTTAAATCGTCTTTTATACTCTTTGTTCATTAGAGACTAACCATTCAGTTATTTATAGTTGATAAGCTTTTCTATAAATTCGTTGTCATGATCAAAGATCTCGAGTTGTTGGTTCGAGAACTCAGTTTCGTAATTAATACCGATGTAGTTTAGGTTTATTGTTTTACCATCTTCATTTTCAACTAAGAACATAGAACAGGTCTTTTCTAAAATACTTTGAACTTGATGCCACACATCCATAATGCTATTTTCAGTTACCTTTTGTAAGACATACTCCTTATAACCGGGTTCATATTGTTTGACAAGGTTGTTGAATAGATTTCTCTCATACAAGTAAAGTAACGGATCTTTGAATGGATTTTTCAATGTCTTCGATGACTTCTTCCTGAAATTTTCAAACACACCAACAACCTCTTCAAATGAAAGTTCAGGATCATACATTATTTCCATTTCTTTGACTCTGAATGAAGTTGCTTCAAAAGTATTGTAAAGCGTTGCCATAATATCGTATCCACTGTTTTGTGCAAATCCCTTAATGATAAAGTAATGATCAATTCCCATTATCTCATTTATCGCAAGGGGTAATGGTAAGATTTTATCCATCGCTAGTTTCATCACATTCTTCACAGTTACAAAGGTAAACCACGACCTCAGACCAGGTAAAAATACTTTACCCTGAAAAGTCAAATACTGAAAGTTCTTTGGCACCTTATATTCATTATTAAGAATTTCAATTGGTTTTCTAGGAGTCAATGCTGGGACACTGTGGAACATCGAATTATACAAAGGACTCAAAGCATCAAGTTGAACAAAGTGGCCGTTTCTACAGTTATACATTTTTTTCTTGATGTGATTGAAAAACCTATCTTCTGCAGGAACACCTTGTTCAAGTCTGATATCATTTGCCTTTGGACGCTTTGCATCCAAACCATGATAACTTATTAGTCCTTTCATTTGATCTTTGGTGAAAATGGATCTATCTCTTAGCTTACCTCGTATTTCAGTGATGTTTTCTTTATTGAACCCATATTTGAACGGTTCATAGTCTTTGTAGTTTAATGTCTTCTCGATAGTGTCAGGATCAAAATCCTCCTCCATGTACTTCTTCATAGTTGACCTAATGGTCTCAGAAGAAACACTTAGACCTGTGATATCTATATAGATGCCTGTATCGATATCAATGAACCTTGCATCAATGTTATTATTACCATTACCGTGACTTCTGACGGTAATAGCAGAGGTGAAATCCATTAGGAATCGTCCGTTGCCTTCTCTTGGATCTTCTAAAACTAGTGTTTGATTAAAATACTCCGCCAACTTATTTAAATGACTAATAGGCATCTGTAAATCAAAGTCATCATCCCATGGGAAAGCTAATCCATTATAAAGGTGGCCATACAAAGTTCCATGTGCAAGCCATGATATCAGACCGTTGGCTCTTGTGAATTTCAAAAATGTTCTAATCATAGCATTTAATCTTGTCTGGTATTCATAATTGTTGGTTGAAACGTCAATGGTTAAGCCCAAAAATCTAGAATCTCTGTGACTGCCAGGAACGATAGTCTTTACTAGGTCTTTACATTCTGTAAAATATTTTGGTTGAGACATTGGATCTATGGTTACAGAGTATTTTAAACTATCAAGATATTGCTTCTGGTGGACAGTTAAGCTTAGAGGATCACGAGATTCAAGATCCTTGATCTTCTCGACGGGATTGAACAAAAAGTCGTTTTCATTCAATTCTACCAATAATTCATCGAGTCTCGATTTATCTGTTCCGTCAACATCCACTCTATATTTTTGATATTGATCGTTCTTTATGAATTCTTTGTACAACTTTGTATGATCAAAAATGAAGTTATCCTCTGGCTTTTTCTTTTCTATAAAATTGGGTAAAAGACCAGATTGCATTAAATTTTGAGGTTTATTGTCCTTCTTCACTGGGAATTGATATGCTAAGTTATCCTCATTTAGTACAGTGAGTGATAATGGATTGTGAGTAGCTGATTCTAAAAGGTACGCTCTCATCTGGATGGTATACTTTTCAGGTCTCATATCATTCTTGATAGATTTAACTTCAATAGGCAATTGGAACTTCTCCCTGTTTTCTCTGTTATGACAAAAATTATTTACATCAAAAGGTTTCCTTGAATATGCCTTCTTAATATTGTTAACCCAGAACTGTTCGTTGTATTTGACTCTCTCTGTCTCAAACAGGTGTTGCCCAATCTCAGCTTCTATCTCCTCCAATTGATCTTTCTCAAACATGGCGGAATATATAAGATCACAGTTTATTTTAGACAACACATCGTCACTTAAGGAAAGAATATTGTTATATTGATGGTAATTAGCCCAGTCATACCACGAAAAATCGATTGACTCTGGGGATTCGTTCATTATATGGTCTAGAAGGACAGTCCAAACTAGTCGTGGGTCATTATCGTAAAATTCAAGTTCATTAATATCATCTAAGGTCTCACCTTTATTAGGACCGTGTGAAATGGTCAACAACTTCCCTTTGTAAGTGTAGTCATCTAACCATGTAGGACTGGTATCATAGTTCAGTTTTTTATACACAAGCGTAGGTTTCAAACGCAGCGGATCACTGGTATGTGTAAAAAGCTGATGAATATATCTGACATGACCTTCCTCTGGATCATAGTACACTCGAATTAGCAAGAATATTTGTACACATAACCCTAGCAGTATAATTCGCTTGATAATATTTCGTGACCTTATAAAGTTGGACTTCACCATCCTCAAGAACCTTGTAATAACTTTCGTTACAACCATTGTGTCCTCCGTTACTCGATTCTCCTCCAAATCTACCTGCATCAGGACTCAAATATTTCTTCTTCTACTTCTCCTCCTCCTTCCTCTTGATTATAGTATAGAGTCAAAAATAAAAAAAAAAAAACAATCAAAAAAAAGGTAGTCTTCTTGCAATATATTTATTTCTCCTTCTGCCCTCGATAGTTCCGCCTACTTTCCAAGATCCAGCACTAGCAATTAGCTTCAGTAGAACTTACGCTTAGAAAGTATAGAAGGATTGTAATTAAAGAGCACCTCTTCAAAACAGCGATCCATTCAAGATGTAGGCTTTTCTTTGTTGAAAATGCCGGGGCTGCCAAAAAAATTTCTGAGAGGGTGAAAAAAAAAATTTGGAATTGCCATGCGGATCCGTTGCCAAGGTAACTTGAATTGACGTTCATATTGCTGTTTATATAGAAATGAATTTTAGTCTAAGTTATTGATAATTTGATATTTTAATTTATTTTTTGTTATTTTTATTTTTATTGATTACTTATAATAGTGTTACACAAAATAATTGTTTCTCTTCCCCTTCGATTAGAGAAAAAATGAGACATCATATGATTTACACATGGAAATGATACATTGGAATAGTAGGGGGAGAGGGGGATAATAAAGAAAAAAAAATCCATAATGGGGGAAAAAATAATAACAGAAGTAATACTTTATTTCAAGAGAATGTTTAAAAAAATATTTCGAGCATAAAAAGAGAAAAGTAAGGAGAGGGAGAGAAAAAAGAAATAATGAGATATGGGGAAGCTACAAAAGCTTACTCATCTTCTTTTTCTTCCTCCTTTTCATCATCTTCCTTTTCCTCAGACTTGCTCTTCAAAGCATCTTCAGGTATTATGAATTTGTCCTCAAATTTGATGTTGTTTTCTTCTAGGATACCTCTTAATCTGATGATTTCCTTGTAAGATTGGTCTAGAGCCTCAGACATCTTCTCTTGAGCCTTCTCGGAAGAAGTCTTTGTCTGCTCGGCAACGATACGGGAGATAGCCCACTTGTTCATGTGGTTACTCTCGGATTCCTTCAATTTTTTGATCAAGGCAGCGGCACTAGTCAAAATACCGGCTTTGCTGTACTCCGGCTTAGGAAGCAACTTTCTCAAGTTGTCAATTGCCAAGTTGATGGTCTCACGACGTCTTCTTTCGACTTCCTTGTGAGACTCCTTACGCAGTTTTCTCCAGTCCTGGATGGTTTCCTCGGTGACCTTAGTGATTCTACCCCTACGTCTTTTCTCGTCACCGTCTTTAGTTCTCAAATGCTCCATCAAGTCCTCTGGATCAGAGACATCGATAGTGGTATCAGGTCTGGCACTACCGGACAAGTCCTGGTAGTGAATTCTGATAGTAGACACAGCGGCCTCGGCATCGTTTTTGACACCGGAGTTTCTGCTGGCTCTCTTCCCGGTACCATTACCACGAGCAGCAGCAGCACTTCTTCTCTTGCTCTCCTCATCGTCCTCATCACCGTCTTCCTCTTGTTCGTAGTCTTTGTCCTTGTCTTCATCATCAACATCCTCTTCGTACTCTTTTGGCTCTTTCTGCTCCTCTGCTTTCTCGCGCTCCTCCTCTTCGTCATCATTACCAGCGATGTCAATGTCAGAGATTTGGCCATGTGTGGAAATCTTACGTTTCTTATGAGAACTTTCCTCTTCATGCTCTTCATCGTGCTTCTCTTCCTTGTCATCTTCGTGTTCTTCCTTTCCCTCAGCCTTCTTCTCATTCTCAGCTTCCTCGTGGTCTTCTTCCTTATCAGAACCGTGAACGTAGTCCTTCAATTGCTTCTCCAACAGGTCATCCTCCATCTCTTCATGGCGTCTAGTCTTCTTAGTGCGGTTATCCATTGTATCTTCTTATTTTATAATTTCAATTGGCAGAAGGGGGGCTTATAAAATATTATTTGCTTTCAAAAGTTCAATATACCTGTATTCCTAGATTGAAAATTAGAAATCCTAAACCAGCAACAGTAATTTTGGTAATATGATACTTTTTATAAGTTTTCAGGTGATTTGTTTATTTTGAAACGTGACCTTGCAGTTATATAACACGTGAGGATTTGTTTTGTTTTGCCCTTTTGCTTTTATAACCCCTTCGTTAAACGGCCGACCAAACAAAACAAAAAAACAACAACCACTCTATTTCGTTAGTGATGATACGTAGTAGATGATGTTTCACATGATTAATTTCATTTATATATTAAGTAAACTATAGTGTATATTGAGATTATTATTAGAGTTATGTGTATTGATTATTTTATTGTTATTAGAGGCTAATTTTTTTTTTAAAGTAATTGTTTATGGTATTTGTAAGGCAAATTTTTTTAATATGAATATTTTATTTTTCAGATCATTTAGAGAATAATGAAATCATTGAATAATATTTTCACTTCATTTAGAGAATAATGATATCATTGAAGGACGGTTTCCTATGGCGCTGTGTGGAATGTCGAAGTGGTTGTGGACCACTTTCTTTTTTGGTCTTGGTGTGTCGCCCAGCGAGAGTTCGGTCATGTTTCTTGTTGGAGAGTGGGTGGCAGACCTGCTGCTACTGTGGATGCTGCTACCGTCATCACTATTCATTCCAGGAATCTTGGCGTGTGAAGCAATTGCCGCTGCAGACGATGGTACCGGCTTTTCCATTACAGAGTCCAGATTGCTCGTGTCAATAGATTCAGCATCGTCATCAAGTGAGAACTTGACGTTTTCATGGTGTGGAATTTGGTGCTCTTGATGGGTTTTCTGTTCTTGTTCTTCAACTTGTCTTGCGTGCTCCTGTCTTATCTCCTCTTGTTTTACAAGTTGTTCCTCTTTAGACAATGGGTGCTCAGCAATTTCAACCATTGAACGTGGTTTAAACGTATTCTCCGTAGGAACTCTTGAGAGGGAGCTTGCAGCACTTTTGAAGGACTCCGCATCATCGGTATCGATCTTAATGGTAGGAGATGCAGGTAGATGATCTGTCGAATGATGTAATGTTGAAGTTTCATCCTTTCTTGGAACCTCCTCGTATGTAGCACCAACCTGACCAGAAGAAGTTTCGATAGTTTTATCGGCATACTTACTGTTGGCATACACAATACCGTCAATTGTGGTTGCCTTTCTCAATTCAGGTTCATGCACTTCATCGATATCTAATGGGTGAACACAGGTCTCTATGCTTTGGAACCATGGATCATTGAATAGATCTTCCATAGTGTATCTGGTCTCCGGTTTAGGGTCTGCAAGTCTCCAGGCAACTCTCGAAGCCTCTGTACTCTTGAATTGTTTGGCCAAACTGTATTCACTACCTGGACCGGGTTTATGAACACCCTTTGTTCTGAAATTGGGGTTACCATGAGCAATAAAATTTTCATATGAGGACTCATATTCTCTAAATCTTAAATCGGTATTACAAGAGTCCAGGAATGGAATAATATTGTTCACCATAGTTATCAACATAATACCTAGTGCGTAAGGGTCCATTTTTAGCGGATCATAAGGTTTCTGTAAAGATTCTGGATAATGTTTCTTTGCATCCCAAAACATAACTTCAGGTGGGGTATATGGAGGGGAACCAATCATACCTTCAGTGGTCTTAAATGGGCTGTTGATATCCTTAGGATCTTTATGAATCCAGTCAGAGATACCAAAGTCAGTCAACTTACAGACACCATCCTTAGATAACAAGACATTTTCAGGTTTCAAATCTCTGTGAGCAATACCATTTTCGTGACAAAACTTGATACCCTCAGCTACTTGTTTAAATAAACAGTATTTTTCATTTAAGGGAACGTACTTCCATCCACTTCTCTCCATCAATTCAAATAAATCCTTTACACCAAGTTCCATAACGAAACCCCAACCTCTAGTAGTATAAGTTGTAGTAGGGACTTTCAGCAGGTAAAATGTCTTAGTAATATGGATGTTGTGGCTTAAACTTTTTGCAATTATGAATTCCTTCGAACATCTTTTGTAAAATTTCTCTGGGGTCTCATGGTAAATCATATTCAGCTTCTTTAAGGCATAGACGTCCTTGGATTTGTAGGCAGATCTGATCTTCCTAACTTCACTAGACCCACCAGAACCAATAGGTTTGTTATTAGAGTCAAATACAAAATTATCAGTCAAACTAATACTGAACTGTTTCATCTCTTCTGGCAAGAATTTGTTAGGATCCTCAATTGGCAATGGTAGCATTCTAATCTTTTCATTACCATCGTGCATATAAAAACTTACATCATCCTTATGCTCTTTCAAAGTATCAATATACGCAGTATCAGGTCTTCTCAAGTTAGGGTTCATCCCATATGGGTTGTAAACCATTTGGGTATCCACGTTCAAATTACTCTTTGAGGCAGTTCTCTTCGCAGTTGTATTTGCATTCTCATTGTTGTGGATAGAGTTACTCTTATTCAGCATATTTGTGGACCTGTTAACCACCGCGTGGTGAGTATGCGCATCTCTTCTACCGGCAATGGCAGAGCCACCACCAAGAGCAGACACGTTGTTACCAGGACCTCCAGAAGTCCTTCTCTGCAACGGCTGGGGACCTCCGTGTTTGGGCTGATGGTTATCCTGCACAAAGGGGTTATGACTATGCTTAATAAGGTCATTCAAAGCCACAGACGACTTCGTTGTGGACACGGGACCTCTAGTAAAGTTCGCCTCAGCAGACTTGGGATCTAACTTCTTCCGACTACCAGAATTAGCCCTCAATCTCCCGCTCAGATTACCAGTAGACGCTTCATTCGGGTTCCGAGTCAACGACCCAGACCCAGCCCTCAACCTATTCGGAGAGCTGCTGGTGTGACTCTTCTTCAACAGGTCACCACGACCACTAGAAGTAGGGCTGTTACCAGCTCTAATGGGAGAACCCGTCTGCGAGTCCAGCACAGGCCTTGCATTCGTAGTCGCATCCGGTGTTGGGTGCATCAGCCGCCTCCCAAACCTCTTGAACGCACTAACAGACTCACTCTTGTGTAAATCCTCTTTCTTATCTTGCATTGGTATGTTGCTTTGGCCATGAAATGGGATATTTGAGCCCCTTCTAGCCTCCATTATCTAATCCCCTTATAACCCATTTTTTTCAAAGATTTTTCATATCCCTTTAAATTTTTTTTTTGGCAAAATGAGATAGGAGGACATCACATGGTGATCAAAGCTTAATTGCGTGAGAATTTTAAAGAACACATTGTTTTAAAACGGTAAAGGGGGTTATATCGGCTATAGATATAAGCTCAAACAAACACACAATGGCTATACAGTATATATTATGTTTCAATAAGCAGGGAGTGGTGCGGCTGGTACGATGGTATGACAAGGTACTCGAGGGATCAGGCAGTGCATCTGCTGCAAATACACCTGCACACCAGGAGCGAACTCAGGATTATATAGCGCAGATATACAGGCTGATATCTTCAAGGGACCATAGACATCAGAGCAACTTTGTGGAGTTTTCTGAGTCTACAAAACTAATATACAAGAGGTACGCTGGTCTGTACTTTGTGTTTGGTGTTGATCTATCGGACGAGGAGCCGATATACCTCTCGCATATCCACTTGTTTGTCGAGGTTCTGGATGCGTTCTTCGGGAATGTCTGCGAGCTGGATATAGTTTTCAATTTCTACAAGGCATATATGGTCATGGACGAGATGTTCCTGGGAGGAGAGATACAGGAGGTCTCCAAGGACATGTTATTCGAGAGGTTAAGCACTCTAGATAGATTAGAATAAAATTATATATTGTACATATTGTATATATATCTTTTCAAAAGCATTTAAACTCATCTTCTTTCAATTCGGTTTTGAGTATTGGCGAGATGGTGTCCCATATCTCGCGGCCCACTTCTTCTATACCTTTCCCAGTAACGTTTATCACTCTCAGCTCCTCGGGGTCACAGAATCTGTCCAGGGTCTCTTGGAATTTCTTCTTGACTTTCAATTGAAACTCTGTGTTTTCGTACCTTTCCTCACCGAACCCATCGCGATCACTGAGACTTTGTTCATTAGTCAAGAAGACGGTCAGGTCAGGCTTCAGCAACCCTATATCCGACTGCATACACCACTGTATATCCATCCCCGGTACCTCCTTGGCTGCCGAGTACGCTACCCCAGAGAACACATACCTATCCAAAACCACATGCTGCCCTTGATTCAACCGGGTTTTCAGCTCTTCTATGTACTCCCACCTATTGGCACTAAACAACAGATGCACCGCTTGATCCGGCAACACAAAGGCCTTGTCTGTCAAATACTTATTGATCAATTGACCTATCTCACTCTCTCGGTTGGGAAACTTGGTAACCAGAACAGAATTACCATCCTCTCGAAGTCTTTCACCAAGCAAATTAACCTGGGTGGTCTTCCCAGTCCTATCCAGCCCTTCAATCAGTATCAATTTACCACGAGCCATCTATATTTTACTGTAAGCATCTATAAAAGGGGAGGGAAAACAGAATTACCCATTACCTCATAGATGTTTGTTGTACTTAAATGCGATATATCATAAAGTGTGTGCATTACAAAAGTGAAAAAAAAAATTGGAAATAACAATTTCATATGATTCCCACCCATTCTCCAGATCACAACAAGATTAATAACTCTCGGTGGCCAAGTTGGTTTAAGGCGCAAGACTGTAATTTCAACACGAAATCTTGATATCGGGTGTTCGAATCACCCCCGGGAGATATTTATTTTTTTTATTTTTTATTTTTTTGCTTGTTCATACTAAATGAAACTGTACTGAGTTCTAATGAGATTTATTAGAATCTAATAACCAGTAATATTTTTATAATATCTACGTACTCCATATATATTTAGATATATACACATATGTACAAATACACTGGTTTCATTTCTGTATAAGATCATGGTATACGTACCTCGTGATTCGTTCACAGGTATTTACCAAAATTTTTTATTTCTACGTACAAAAAGGATGAAGGGAACTATGAAGTCATCGATTTTTTATGTATTGCAAAACAAGAAGAAGGAACGGAAGTAATCACAAATACGATGGAGAAGTTGGGAAGTTTGGAGTCGAGTTTACCGCCTGAACAGCCGCCTACGAAACAGGCTATCGCGGCGCTGAATGGAGAGTTATCGCAGGAGTTCAAGTTCGCTGCTAATTCGGTGACTAAGCTGTATAGGCTGGCGAATGAGAAGACTAGTCTGGTGCGGCATCAAGGGTATGTGCAGTGTGTGGAGGATCTGCTCAGTTTCATTGACAGAGGTGAGGACGTGAGCGTAGAAGATATACGTGAGTGGTGTATTATGCATCTGGATGAAAAGATGGAGACCAAGAAAGAACAAAAGCCTAAACTCAGTTTTAATCTGAGTGAGGACTATGTAGGGAAGAGTGTCAGTGAAGAGGTGTCTGTACCGACATTCAGGCTGTCGAAACCACCTCTCAGTGTCGAACACCCGAGCAGGCCAGTACGAAAGAGATACACGAAAAGAGTCGAGCCTTCTAAAGAGCCGCCGCACGATGAACATAACGACAAGAAACCCAAACTATAGAAAAAAAACAAAAACACCGATCTAAAAATAAACCACTATATAAATTGGGAAACACAAAAAATATGAAATATGACGTCATTTTGGATAGAGACGGCATTTTTTTTCTTACCACCAAGAACGGAAAAAAGAAAAGAGGAAAAATAAGATGACGTAAGAAATAATGGAAGGAAGAAAAACTTAGTAATCCACGGCCATTTCTGAGCTCGAGGCCAAAAGATCACACATTCTTTAAACTTTGTGCCTGATCAACAATTTTTTTTAGACAAAGAAAGGCAAAGAGGAATCTTTGTTTTGTTTTTATCGGAAGAGCTTTTTGATTTTTTTTTTTTGGTTGCTGGTTTTTTGTAAATGATTTGCGCTTGCTGAAAAAAAAAAAATTGAAAATAAAAATAAAAATATTGAAACCAATAAATACCAAAAAATAAAAAAATAGAATTCCCAACTCTATTAAAGTTATTTTCTTGAATTGACTTCATTTTCAATAAAGAATTTTTTTGTCTCTATGAAGATAGGGAAGCAGTGCTAATAAATTAAAAATAAAAATAAAAATTCTTCGATGAAATGAATACTGCTGCAGAGCCTGCTTACGAGTACGAGACGCTGGTTAAGGATTTTCAGTCATTTATGTACTCTATTCCTGATGTATGGAAGGATTGTGAAAGTACTGTTGTCGAGTCTGTAAAGATGAAGAAACCGTACAGGTATGCAAAGAATCCTGTACCAGAAAGTTCTACCAAACAGCAAAAGCAGAATAATAGGAGCGATAGTAATATTAATGATAACAATGATAACAATAATGGTAATACCAATAGGAAGAAGAGGAAGAGGAGAAGGAGTAAAAATAAACCTTCTGGGAACGATAATTCTTCTAATGATCAGATTTTTGCAGGCGGAAACTGGGATAGGAACAAGAATTTTAGTCGCTTGTTCTGGATTGTTGACATAATCAGGGATATTAGAGAACTAGATCACAGAAACTATGATAGATTACTTTACGAATACATTGATAGACTATTGTCGCACGTCAAGGCACTGGACCCCCGGTTCCTTGCAGAGGTTAATGGACCTTTAGTGCAACATTTAAAGGAGGCCTTGGAATTGCGGTTTTACGAGCTACAAAGCAATTATGGAACGGATTTAGTACGCTTACTATCTGAGATTGAATATGAACTATGGCATACATGTTATGGCTTTTATTATAGTACTGGGAGAAACGCTGCGGTTCAACAGCACCCCCATGTTGACGTACTTCAAAAAAATGAACTATGGCATAATCAATCACAGAGAAATGATTTTGATGATATCTCTGATACTAATGGTGGCCGGAGTTCTTTGTTTTCCGATGACCTTGGAATTGAGGATAGGTTGTCAGGGCTCTCAATTGGAGCTGTGGCTGATGGGGTTCTGAATAAAGAAAAAATTGAAACTTTGGAAGAAATCCAAAAAGCAAGAGATATTCATTCTAAACAAGATGGTAATTCCAAGAAACATACTCTTTCTGACAGAAGTACTTCTTCTGCAAAGGATGGTATGACGCCTGATAAGGACCGAGATGCTCCAAATAACTTAATTGCAGAAGCTGATAAGAAAAAAAACAGTCCAGGCAAAGACATTAATAATTCAGGGGAAACAAGCAATGTATCCGAGAGTGATAAACCACCGAGAGTTAGGGGACAGAACAAGAAAAAGAAGAGAAGAAATAGGAAGGGGAAGACGAGATCCAAGAAACCAAAGAGTTCACCTCAGGATTTATCAATTGAAAAATCAGGTCCATCAAGTTAGGGCATTTTTTGGGAATGCTCTCCAGTAACAGGTATTTAAAAATCAAGTCCTGGATATTGGCGATTTATCCAACCTGAATGTTTGGATGACCATGATTACCGTCCAATGGGATGACCTATTCACTACGACTGCATGGAAATTTCATGTTGACCCTGGAACGTGGTATGATAGCTCAGTTCCCTGTAATTTACAGCCCATCTTGTGTTAGAACCTGTGTCAGTTTCTCTCAACTAAAATCTTATAATCTATCCAAATAACAACAAGCACATCTTAGTTGATGTTAAAGGTGGTAGAGTTGCTGATTTTGTATTTGTAGAGAATGAAGAATATTTATCTATTTCCAAAGTCACCGCTTCAAAGTCCACGAACCAACCCCTTAATCTCAATTGTCAATATAAGTGATCCAAGTGGTTCCAGAGAGTTCAAAGGGGGAAGTCCCTAAGCATACATATAAATAATTTTGTTCTTCTCCAACTCGCCAAAATTTTCACCGTCAACTTCATTTTAAGCATTTTTAATTCTATATATATATACGCATTTTAAGAAATATTTATTCATTATTAAGAACATTTCAATAAGTTTTTATAGTAATAGTTTTACCGAAAGAAACCGAGGTTTTAGTACTCGCAAGAACACCTCGTAAATAGGTTGAATGATAGTATAAGTAGGATATGAGACATTCAAAAATCTTCTCAACGTTAAAGAAAACATCTTCTTCAGTGAGGTTTATTTGTAAACTTCCAAGTTCAGGGCAGATTCTGTTTAATGATTCACCCATGTGAAAAAAAAAAAAAATTAAAAAATTACAAAATTGCCTTTCTAAAGCAAGCTGAAAATTAAGGGTTGGGTGATGACAGGATGATGTTATCGTTTTGTCTCTTATCTCATAACATTCTCTTGATTGTTTGGAAAGACTTTGGTGATTAAATGAGTTATCAATAGTTAATAAGAAGAAGAGTACTTTGAAAAAGGATTTTTTTAAAAAAAAGGAAAGAAGGTTGAGTAATATTACAATTTGCGATGACTAAGCCAGAGGATAAAGTTGTTGAGGAGGAATTTGATCTTCATACAATTGAGAAGATACCTAAGATTGAGGAGTATAAGGCTCCTAAGTACCCTATAGTACTTTGTCATGGGTTATCTGGGTTTGATAAGCTTATCTTGATTCCGTCGATATTTAAGTTGACTAAATTGCTAACTAGCAGTATAAATCTTAATAACTCAGATCATTTTCTGGAAGGTGGTGACCAGGATGCTGATGTTAGGAATAAGGGTCTCTTGGAGATTGAGTATTGGATTGGTGTCAAAGAAATATTAGAAAAAAATGGTTGCCAAACCATTACCACCAAGGTTCCAGGTTTTGGGAGTATAGAAGAAAGAGCCCTAGCGCTGGCAGCTTCAATTGAGAAAGAAGTAGCTAAATTACAAGAGAAAAATCCGCCACCAAGGACCCTATGGGGTACGAGGACCAAAACAAAGCTAAATCTATTAGCACACTCCATGGGAGGTTTAGATTGTCGATACTTGATTGCAAAATTGCCTAAAAAGAATTATGAGGTTGCCAGTTTAACTACCATATCAACACCGCATAGGGGCTCAGAAATGGCCGACTATGTTGTCAACCTATTCCTAGATTTAAAACCTACACATGTAAAATCGGCAGATATTTGGCTGCCGACGTGCTTCTATCAATTGACAACTCCATATATGGCATATTTCAATCAATTGATAAGAAATGATCCTAAGGTTAAGTACTTTTCTTATGGGTCGTATTTTGAGCCTAAATGGTATAATGTATTGGCGTGGCCCTGGAAAGTTATAGCCAAGGCTACAAATGGAGCACTAAATGATGGTCTCGTAACAATAAAGAGTAGTCAATGGGGGCAGTATGAAGGCACTCTCAAAAATGTTGATCACTTAGATATAATAAATTGGAAAAATAAACTTCAGGATGACTATTTCAAAAAATTCCCAAAACCTGGTTACGAAACTGTGAATATTTTGGACTTTTACTTGCAGGTTACAGATAATTTGGCCAGGAACGGATTATGATCAAGCCAATAAGAGATTAGCATTTAATCGATAATTGAACAATATTGAATTAAATATTAAGCTCTCTAGTTTTTAGAATATAACTTTTTATCTTAACTTAAAACTATATAATTTCTACAAGTTATATTAGTTCATTAAATACTAAGACTTTATAATTCGTCATCAAGACCATTAGTATTTATACCCTGGTTTGCAGCATTGTTCTCAGATTGTTGCTCTTCAGTGTTATCATTACGGTTATCGTTAATTATAGTACTGTCATGTTGGTTGCCTTCATTTTGCAAATCTTTTCTCTGTTGTTCCTTTTCAAGACGTTCTTTTTCTGCTAGTTCTTTGATGATACGTTCTTTTTCCTTGCGTACCCATTCTTCACGTTCTTTCTCTTGACGTTCTTTCTCTTGACGTTCTTTCTCTTGACGTTCTCTCTCTTGACGTTCTCTCTCTTGACGTTCTCTCTCTTGACGTTCTCTCTCTTGACGTTCTTTCTCTTGACGTTCCCTTTCTTGTTTTTCTTTTATTTGACGTTCTATTTTTTCTCGTTTTTCAATCTCTTGATGATTTTTCTCCTGAAGTTCTTTCTCTTGATGTTCTCTCTCTTGACGTTCTTTCTCTTGACGTTCTTTCTCTTGACGTTCTCTCTCTTGACGTTCTCTCTCTTGATGATCTTTCTCTTGACGTTCTTTCTCTTGATGTTCTCTCTCTTGACGTTCTCTCTCTTGACGTTCTCTCTCTTGACGTTCTTTCTCTTGACGTTCCCTTTCTTGTTTTTCTTTTATTTGACGTTCTATTTGTTCTCGTTTTTCAATTTCTTGACGATCTTTCTCCTGAAGTTCTTCCTCCTGGTGTTCCCTTTCTTGGACTTCTCTTTCTTGAACTTCTTTTTTTTCGACTTCTCTTATTTGGTCTTCTCTGACTTCATTCTTGTTAGGTTGTCCATGTTGATTTATCTGTTCTTGATTTATGCTCTCTTCTTGCTTGTCCAAGTTTTTAGAGTCTGTATTTATTTCATTTCTTTTTTCTTCTCTTCTTTTAAATTCTTCCTCAAGCTTACTCGAAAAGGCTTGGCGCTCCTTTTCAATGTATTCTTCAATCAGTTTCTCTTGTTCTGAGTCTTGAACCTTTGGATTGATAAATGGCTTTTGTTTTTCATTCATATCTTGTTTCTTATTTATTATCATTTCATCGTCATCGTCATCGTCATCGTCATCTTCACTTTCTGGGTCAGAAGTATCGGTTAAGTGTGATAATACTTCAGGAAATTTACCAGCTTCTAGGACTCTGTTTAACAAAAATTCCACATTCTCGATTGATAAATCTTCAATATTAATGACGTTGTTTTGGCTTGGTATGAGCTTTTCATCCATTGCATTGTACTTCGAAAATCCAGAAGATTTTGCTGATGATGAGGTGGTATCTGTATAATTTTCGAAATTACTCTCACCTTCATAAATTGCAGATCTATCAATCAACAAATGAGCAGTTCTAATACCGTCGACTGTTAATCTAACAGTATTGATATACCTACCATTCATGTCGATGATATCACACACCCATATGTAAGAAGCTTTTAAGTCTAATTGTTTCCCATCGGGAGCTCTTATTAGCTTCATCCCAATTAGTCTATTTATCACCTCACTGACCGTGTTATAAACCCTTTCTGGTGGAATTGGTGACTCTAATCCGTCCAATGTGCCATTTCCTGTATACATTAGAAGTGATCTGGTCAATCCTGCACCTTCGACTGGTTCTAAATAGTAGTACTGACTGGCGATATAAGTAGTTTCATAGTGAGATACCATTTCAACAATAGACTGTGGTTCATAGTCCTCTTGTTGGTTCATATGACAGACGATGGGCAAGGCCTTCTTCTTATCTTGGCCCTTTGACAACAAATCAAGTTCGCATAATTCAGGTATTATAATTTGGGCTTCATATTGGCATATCTTGGTCTCTCTAGTCCATTGTAACGTAGCGCTAGTCATGGAGTTACCACACACGTACTGGACCTCAACGACTCTGCCGCTCCCTGTGACATCACAGATATCACCGTCCCTGATAATCTCGCTGATGTAGTATCCGTAGTCATCGAACAAAAGCTGAAGCTCTCTATCCTCGTCATTTATTTCTGATCTCCCCAAGGTATACACCAGGGAAGGTTGAGACATTTCCTGCGTCATGCCACTGAACTGGATAAAATCGTTTCCACCACAGTATTTGTACGACCAAAACCCGCTCTGGCTCACGACACATTTATTATTCAGGTGTTTATCGATAATTTTGACACCTTCCTCCAAAGTCTTGGCTAGTTTATTCTTCATCTCGGGGTCATTGAGGGGTTCCGGTTGCAATTCGTGCATTCTCGTTACGTTTGGCATGTAGCAGTCCATGTCGTCCCCTAAACGCACCACTTCACCATTAGACAACGCAGTCTGGTTATTAATCACACTGTTTCGCCACACACTCCCATTCACATAGTTCACCAGGAACTTATCGGAAGTGGTAGGATCATCTATCGGAAGTACCAGTGCCTTAACCACCGGCAGTAAGGCCGCCACAGCAAGTAACAACATTTTTGCCGTATTTTTTTTTGTCTTTCTTCTTCTTTTTTGTTGGTAAAGAAAAGTGAAATTCAAAAGGATACTGCCACACGCTTTAACGTTGTATACACTATCCTCTAAGTGCTGTTTTAGTTTCCAGTAAGCGTGTATGTCTCATTGAACTTGGTTCTTTTGCAGAAGAGACAGGCCCTTTTGAACAACAAAAAAACCCTGTTTAACCCGGATTTCGATGTTAATCGTCAAAACTTTGAAAGAAGCCAAAGCGAAACTGTGAGGTTGAATATATTTCATAATTTAACCTGGCATGACTGTTCTTTGAATTGACGGGTTCAAAGGGACAGGTACTTGGGAAATTGAACTGCGCGATGGTTTCTTTGAAAGTTTTGGAGTTGGGTTTGTTGTTGGTGTGTGTTAGAGCTGATGTGTTTGAGTTTTTTGCTAGGGATGTGGACAATGGTCAAAGGGTGCAGCTAGGGAGTGTGACCTTGGAGGATAACAATGTTACTGATGTACAGTTGGACAAGTTTCAAGGGTTGGAAGGTGTGTACTGTTTTGGGGCTCAATCCTCTAACTTCCACGACGATTGTTTCTCCTATCTACGTGTGAATCCCAAGAAGAACAGTTACTCGTTGGCATTAGATGTTCATGGTGATAAGCTGGAGGGCTTCAGTCTATTCAGAAACGATGAAGGAAGCGAAGATAGACATATCTCTGCCAAGGTAAGGACACCAGTGGTGGCTCCTCAACCTCCGGCTATCAAGCTAAGAAAAAAGACCATGACATATGCAGAAAAGAAAGCCGAGAGCAAGCTAGAAGCCGTGCAGAAACAAGGCAAAGAAGTCGATATCGATGATGATGAGGAAGACCACAGAACATTCTTCGAAAGGAACTGGAAGAAGATGTTGATTGGGTTCCTAGTGTATAACGTAGTTGCAGCATTTGCCAAACAGCAGCAAGAACAGCAGCAGCAACAATAGATAGTTTTTGTATTTTTTTTTTTATGTATACTACAAGAGAAATATCTATCCTGTAAAAAGTTGAGATGATGTAACGGGGTATGTGGTGTTGAGTAAAGGTTTATGCACGGCTTGCATAAGGTAATGGCTCTCTCTCTCTCTCCTCTGCGTGTGTTTCTGTGTATCTTGTAGAAGAAGGTGAAAGCCCTATATTTAAAAAAAAAGGATCTGCAGTGAAAATCCCGTAGAAGCAACCAACTCAGTGCGTTTTCTCTCGAAGAAAGAGAAAAAAAATTGAAATTAAGTAAAATAAAATAAATTATGGCCCATAAGAATGATAACGATATTTTAGCAATTCTTACTCAAATATAGAGTTGCGCATTACTTGATTCTTAGATTAGAGTAACACAAGGCTCTTTTGATAGAAGATTGGAAAATTAGAGATCAGGATAAACCAAACTTAAAAGAAAAAGAAAAAACTTCTAAAATTAAAGGGTCCTTTTTTTTGCCATTTAAGAGAAGAAGCAGCTAAAAATTAGCATAAGTATGGATAAGTTTAAATTCGGTGCTTTTGGTAAGCATGTTGCCAATAACATAAACCCTGCCAACTTGGTAAATCATATTTCACACCATGGTAGTAATGGTGATTTATCAGGATTGAATGAATCCGAGAAGTTTTTCGAAGAGCCACGTATGGACATACAATCTACTCATAGTGCTCAATCTGGTCCCAGTGTCACTTCTACATCAGAGAAAATGGCGCACTCATCTCGTAGGAGTACCATGAGTCATGTTCAGATGCAGGTGGCTAACAGTCCCAACAATTCTTATGCATTGGCCAATGTGGTTGCCGTTAACCCTGGTGATTTCCCTAATAATTCATACATTGTGGTCGATAACTTGTTTGTGTTTACCACAAGACATGCTCCAGAAATGGCTCCTCATAGTATTGGGTTTAATGGTAACCAGAGAACCTGGGGTGGTTGGTCTCTAAACCAAAGTGTTGTTGTACAACCTTTCGATCTTTTGAGACAGACTGGAAAGAGAACATATATTGGCAATATGGATGTTGAAATCTCTTTCAGATCTAGAGGTAAAGCAGTCAACACAAAGTTTGATCAAGCTGATTTATCAAAGCATTTCTTGAACACATTTGAAACCCAAGTTTTCACACCAACACAATACTTGATCTTTGAATATAAAGGTCATATTTTTGATGTTAAAGTAAGAGGGTTACAGGCTATAGACATTGGTGATGTGCAACCAAAACTACAAATGTCTACCAATATAGAGACTAAGAGCATATTAACAAACCAAAGTAGAATCTCCTTTTATAAAGGTAGAGATGGTCTGGTAAATTTGTCGGCCAGTGCCGCAATGCAGACTACTAACACTAACGCCGTTATTCGTCCAGACTTTAAATTTGAAGATTTGGGTGTTGGTGGTTTGGATAAAGAGTTTACTAAAATCTTTAGAAGAGCATTTGCTAGTAGAATTTTTCCACCTGCTGTCATTGAGAAATTAGGTATATCACACGTTAAGGGTCTTTTACTATTTGGTCCACCAGGTACTGGTAAAACTCTTATTGCAAGAAAGATTGGTACTATGTTAAATGCAAAGGAACCAAAAATTGTTAACGGTCCTGAAATTTTAAGCAAGTATGTGGGTTCTTCGGAAGAAAATATCCGTAACCTTTTCAAGGATGCTGAAGCTGAATACCGGGCAAAGGGTGAAGAATCATCATTACATATTATCATTTTTGATGAATTGGATTCTGTCTTTAAGCAAAGAGGTTCTAGAGGTGATGGTACTGGTGTTGGTGACAATGTTGTTAACCAACTATTGGCTAAGATGGATGGTGTGGATCAATTGAATAACATTCTGGTTATTGGTATGACCAATCGTAAAGATCTGATCGATAATGCCCTGTTACGTCCTGGCCGTTTTGAAGTTCAAGTTGAGATTCATTTGCCTGATGAGGAAGGTAGAGTTCAAATTTTTGAAATTCAGACCAAGAAGATGAGAGAGAGTGGTATGTTAGCAAATGATGTCAACTTGAATGAGTTAGCAGCTCTAACTAAGAATTTTTCTGGTGCTGAGATTGAGGGTTTAGTTAAAAGTGCTAGTTCTTTTGCTATTAATAAATCTGTCAATATCGGTAAGGGTGCTACCAAGTTGAATCCAAAAGATTTAGCACAATTGAGGGTCACCAGGGAAGACTTCTTAAACGCTTTGGAAGAAGTTACACCAGCTTTTGGTGTTAGTGAGGAGGATTTGAAGAGCTGTGTTGAAGGTGGTATGATTAACTTTTCCGAAAATGTTGATAGCATTCTGAAGCACGGTGCTCGTTACGTTCGCCAAGTAAAAATGAGTGACCGCTCTCGTTTAGTTTCTTTGTTGATTCATGGGCGAGCAGGTTCAGGGAAAACAGCACTTGCTGCTGCTATTGCACTAAAATCTGAATTTCCCTTTGTTAGAATGATTTCTCCAAATGATATTGCTGGTATGTCGGAGACGGCCAAGATTGCGTACATTGATAATACCTTCAGAGATGCATACAAGTCCCCACTCAATATCCTTGTTATAGATTCTATTGAGACGTTAGTTGATTGGGTGCCAATTGGTCCTAGATTTTCCAATAATATTTTACAAGTTCTAAAAGTTGCATTGAAGAGGAAACCACCTCAAGATAAAAGGCTATTAATCTTAACAACGACTTCGAACTATTCTGTGTTGAAGCAGATGGATATTTTGAGTTGTTTTGATAATGAGATTCAAGTTCCTAACGTCACCAATCTAGACGAACTAAACAATATTATGATTGAGACGGAGTTTTTGGGTGATGCTGATAGAGTCCAGGTTATTAATAATTTGGCTAGAATAAAACCTGTACTTGATATTGGTGTTAAGAAGGTTCTTACCAACATTGAGACAGCTAAACATGACGATGATCCAGTAAATGAATTTATAGAACTGTTAGCTTCTAATTAGTTTGAAGGGCTATATATTAAAATAATTAAATTAGTTCACAACTCTTCTTAAGCTCCTTATAATTAATTTAAGGGAAATATATATATATAACAAAGTTTTTTATAATAACAATAATAATGCTTATTAGGATATTTTATCTGACTTTTATTAATATATATATACGTCATGACTTTCTACTTTACAAAAACATAATATAACATAGCTTGATGTTGAGTAGGGGAATAAAAGAAATTAAAAAATGACTACTAGCGTAATGGGAACTAAAAGATTTTTTTGAGTTTTCCAAAAATGTGTTCTTTGTATTGTGTGAGGACATTGATCATACCTAGACCAGATAGATGAGATCAGATGCCATAATAGAACATTTTTGAGAGAACAGAAAAAACTCATGCAGAATTGAAAAATGTAACAAAATTTAGTGAAAAAAAATAGTGAAGCATCAGCTTCATTTTCCTTGCGTCGGACCTCGTTTCGTTCAGAGCTGGAAGCAGGGGATCATTACAAAATAATTAAAAACATGAAAGGTAATATTTTGTAATTGCAGCCTTACTATAGCAAAGCAAGTGCAACAGCGGCAAAGGCACCGAATAGGGAAGAAGCTTGTAGAGATTCACCCAAAGCTGGAGCAGCACCCTTGGAGTCCTTCTTAGCAGCAGAGGAAGAGGAAGCAGAGGCAGAGGCAGAAGAGCCGGAAGCAGAAGCGGAGGCAGAAGCGGAAGAAGAGGCAGAAGAGGCGGAGGAAGAAGCAGAAGAGGAGGCAGAAGAGGCAGAAGAAGATCTGGAACTCAATCTGACGGAGCTGGAAACAGCACCGTTCTTGCAGACGTAGTTGTCACCTTGGATACCACCCTTAGATTGCAACTTGTTGAATGCTTCACAGGAGAAGTTACCGGCCTTGGTTTCGATATCGGCACCACCTCTGACGAACTTTAGAGAGGACATGTCCAAGCTGGTGAAGTTACCGGTGACGATCAAAGCACCACCAATGGTTTCGACGTTCTTGAAGGTAGTCAAGTCAGTCAACTTAGTGTTGTTAGCGACGACAAGAGCACCACCGATAGTGGTCAAGTTTGGGAAAGAAACAGTGTCCAAGTCATCGTTAGAGACAATAGAGAAGGATTGACCGACGGACTTCAAGTTGTCGATTTCGATGGAGGAGATAGAGTTGTTGATGAAACCTAGGGAAGCGTTAACAGCTTCTAGACTCTTGAAGGAGACACTTTCGACATCTCTCAAGGTAATGTTGTTAGCCCAGATCAAGTCATCGAAGGCCAAAGAGGATTGGTCACCGTTGAAGGAGAATTGCAAGGAGTCGTTAACGGTCTTAACGCTGGACTTCAAAGAGGTCAAGTATCTGTTGTTGTTGATGTTGAAGACACTAACTTCTTCTAGATCAGAAAACCCATCGATGGATTCCAAAGAGGTATCGGAGATCAAGATATTGTTGGCGGACTTCAAGTTAGAGGAGAAAGTGGACAAAGCTGGCAAAGTAATCATGTTAATAGTGTCGACTTCTTCCAAAGAGCCAAAGGAGGCAGAGTTCAAGATGGTCAAACTCTGTAGAGTCAAAGTACCGGTGATCTTTTGTAGACTGTCAGCAGCAAAAGTGCTCAAGGAGGTAGCGTTGTTAATCTTTAGAGAACCGTAGATGGCCTTGACGTTAGCCAAAGCAGCGTTTCCTAGAGAACCACTAACCTCGATGTCACCGACAATGTTTTCACATTGACTCAACTTATCTAGATCAGTTTGGGCAGTGGCCTTAGCTGGATCAGAGAAGGAACAAGCAGAAGGAACTTCTGGAGTAGTACTGTTAGAAGCAGAAACAACAGCACCCAATAGAGCGGCAGCAGCTAGTAATTGCATTGTATATATATATATTTGTTTTTGTTTTTGTTTTTGTTTTTTGATCTGATTTAATTTGTAAGAATCAAATCAAATGAAATCAAGATAAAGAAAAGAAAAAATAAAAAATCAAGAAGAAAATAACTTCTTTATATACTTTTTTATTTATCAATTACTGTCAAATCAATTATGAATGGCTAGTTTATTGCCAATTACTACCCAACTACTAATTATAGTAGTTTTATAGAAGTCTTGTTATAGAAGTCTTCGAGAGAGAGAGAGAGTCAAAGAGAAAAAAAGAAAAGATGGAATAGAAATGGAAAAAAAACCCAGCCATTGAAACCGAAGTACCCAATACGGAAAACAAAGTGCCGTAGATCTGTTTTCCCACACAGCACCAACCCAAAAAAGTTAAATGATGAAGAGAGAGAGAGAGAAAAAACCCAGAGGGCTGGGTTTTTTCTCTCTTCTTTAAGTCCCCTACGTTGTTTTCTTTGTTCTTTTGAGTCTCTTCCCATTCCTCCTCTCTCCTCTCCCCTCTCTCCCTCTTGTTACGGCAATTAGAAACACACAGCCATCTCTATTACAGTATTTTGTACAGTCCCCTCCCTGACACCTCCAAAAATGGAAGAGGGGTTTCTGTGTCTACTCGAAGAAATTATTGAGGGGGAAGTGAAAGAAACAGGAAGACAGAAAAGACAAGACGCAGGAACTGTATGACACACAGAGGATGTTAATTTAAATACTACACCAGGGTAATACACCAGGGTAACTATTATATAATGCAATACGTGTTCACATGTGATGAATACACTAATTACCCGGACATCACCTCTAATTCATTTTTTTTTTTTGGGTTGTGTGTTCTTCTCTCACACAATTTTGATAGTGGTTAACTAATTTTTTTTAATTTTTGAATTTTTTTAATTTTTTTTGTTGCTGTGTGCAAACAAAATTTTCCTTTTTGCCTCTTAATTTCCTTTCCCACCCCCCTCTCTCTCTACAATAAGAAAGTGATCGTCATTTTTATTTTGTGAATGACATTCTTATTTCTGGTTTCTCTTATTTTTAAATAATAATATTTGAAATAAATCAACAAAATAACATAAAAGATTAACAAGAATACAATAAATAATGAGTGGACGTAAGAGTACTGCTGCTAGTTTGCTGCTACGACAATACAGGGAGCTGACTGATCCTAAGAAGGCTATTCCTTCTTTTCATATTGAACTAGAGGATGATTCTAATATATTCGTGTGGAATATAGGTGTTATGGTGCTAAATGAGGACTCTATCTACCACGGAGGGTATTTCAAAGCTCAGATGAGGTTTCCGGATGATTTCCCATTCTCTCCACCACAGTTTCGCTTCACTCCCGCCATATACCACCCAAACGTTTACAGGGACGGTAGACTGTGCATCTCTATCTTACACCAGAGTGGTGACCCCATGACAGATGAGCCTGACGCGGAGACGTGGTCGCCTGTGCAAACCGTCGAGAGTGTGCTTATCTCCATAGTCTCGTTGCTGGAGGACCCAAACATCTCGTCGCCAGCCAATGTCGATGCCGCAGTAGATTTCAGAAAGAACCCAGACCAATATAAGCAACGTGTCAAGATGGAAGTGGAGAGGTCGAAACAGGATATCCCTGCCGGGTTCGAAATGCCCACCTCCGATACCGCTTACTTGTCCCAGAACAAGCACGATAGTACACATGACCCACACAGTGGCCAGAAGGATATGTCTGAGAACTTCTGGTACGACAGCGATATGGATGAAGATGATGATGTAGGGAGCATGCTGAACGACGACGATTCAATGGAAGGTTATAATGATGATGATGTATACAACTACCAGACCTACAGGAACAGGAACGGTGACGACGACGACGACGAGAATATTGAGTTTGAGGATGATGAGGACGACAGTGCAGATAATGATAGCGTAATGGATAGAAAGCAACCTCACAAAGCTGGTGATGAAAGCGAAGATGTAGAAGAAGTTGAAAAGATTATAAAGAAATAATTATTGCTTTTTTGATTTTTTTTCTTCTTCTCTTCTTCAATACTTCAGTTTTAATTTTATGAAAAGAAGATATAAATACACATGCAATTCTTCTTTTTTTTTCATTAGTTGTTATTGGTAAACAGTAATAAAAGCAGCTTCCTTTCCTTTTGAAAAGAATAACGATTGGAGAGAGAAACAAGAAAAAGAAAAAGAATGACAAAAGAAAAAGAATGTAATACCATTTCGGACTCTTCTTTTTTTTTGTTGTTATTACTAAAATAATATGGTATTTCCTTAATGCTTTCTAGTAATAATTTTGCTCCAATTTGTTTGTATTTTGATTTCTCCACCTTTTTTTTTCATAATCACTTATCTTTTTTTAATGCGGTGTTCCTATAATGTTCTTTCCTTATGTTAATCATCAATCAACTTCCCTCTCTTTTTTTTTTGCATCAGCCAATCTTTATTTCTTTTTATTTTTATTTAGCCCTTTATCCTATTATATTTTTACTATCTTAAAAAACCTAATTTAATCATTCTTATAAAAGAATTCAGTATTAAACGAGAGAAAAAGAATTATCTTCAAAATATTCTTTTTCTTAAAAATACAGTTTATGCCATTATTTTCCGAATTGCACAACATCATGACATGAGTCTTTTCCTTCTTTTAATCTTCATTTCCGGAAGTATATACTGATTTTTTATAAGATAATGTATATTATTGGAGTTTTATTCTTATTCATACTCTCATCTCATTGTTCTCAATCTCTTCTACCTATTATTATTATCACCATCTAATTTTTTTATACCTATACCTGTTCTCATTTATACCTTTATAAAACCATATTGTTTATTATAATTTCTGTCTTATAAATAATATAACAGATTCAATATATCTTAGCTGATAATATTCAATAGCTTCCAAGTTAGTCATTGAGTTGAACTATATAAAATTATATACCCTATTATTATATAGTACGACAACCATGTGACTTGACCGGCCATTTTCTTTTTTTTTCCAGCTGGGCCAAACAAAAAAAAAACAATCGCGAAAAAACCCAAAAAAAAAAAATTTTGTGAGCCTACCATTCCCCCCGAAAGGAAAAATAAAATAAAATCAGGAATAACAAATAAGAAGCTTTGTCTATAGTAACTTCAACTTTGTGTTTGGGCTTTACGGGGGCAAGTAATTAATAAACAACTAGTTGTACTATATCAAAGTGTTGTGAAAGACGCTCTGTTTCTTTTCTTTAATAGATCTTGGGAATTGGAAAGTGAAAAAAATACAAACAAGGTAAGGAAACAATAAAAAAAACAAAAGGAGCTATTTCATGGCAGTAGTGGGAGATAGAGAGAACACAGTTTGAAGAAGAAAGGTTATAATACATTAATTGATAAACAATTTGCAGAAGATTTGTGTTTGTTTTTTACTTTTTTAGACGGTAACAAAGAAAAAGAAGCAAAGAACGAGGACTGGCGCTTAAGTGAGAAGAAAGAGAAAATAAAAAAGAATGGCATCAACTGAGAACACAGCTGGGATGTATTTAGTTCGTTCTCCCTTGAAGGAGACGGATGCTAACTCTAAGCAACAGACTTATCAAATTGGTGACGAAAAAGAGTTGAAAAAGCGCATACTGGATAATACCAACGAATCATTGCAGCTAAGAAAACGTGCCAAGTTGGAGAGAGGAAGATCTATTGAAGGTGCTGTACAGGTGAATAAGAATGCTGTTCTAAAACATGTAGATAATGCAAAGAAGTCAGAGAGTGCTGTAGCGTCAGCGCAAACTAGTACTAATAACGACAAAAATAATAATAATAAAGTTGCGCCCAATGAGCTATTAGAATGGCAATTGAACTGGCGTAAAATAATGAAACGCGATTCAAGGATATATTTTGATACTACTGATGAGCCTGAGATAAGTAAATATGTCAAGAGTAAGCTGGAGAAAAGGAAATTGCTTTTGAAGTGCGGATTTATGTCATTAGGGGCACAAATCACACAATTCTTTGACACTAGTGTTACAATTGTAATTTCTAGTAGGTCAGTAGAAAACATACTTCAACTTAATGAGAGTGACATCTTGGCCAGAGCTAAGAAAAGTTATATGAAAGTCTGGGGTTATGAAAAGGCAACTAGATTTTTAAGAAATTTAGATGTTGATTTAGAAAATCTTGAAAAGAATAAAATACCTACATTAGCATCTCCATCACTCTCAAATCTACTTCAGAATGAAAAGCTTTACGGTCCCTCAGATAGAGATCCAAGGACACGTAGAGATGATATTCATTACTTCAAATATCCACATATTTACATGTATGATCTATGGCAAACTTGGGCTCCTATAATAACATTGGAATGGAAACCTCATGAGCTAGCAAATCCAAACAATCTGCCATATCCAAGTCTCAAAATTGGTACATTTGGTAGATGTCCATTTATCGGGGACAGATCATGTGATGAGAGTTCATATAAGAGGGTTACAAAAAGGTATTATCGTGATAAGGCCAATAAAAAATATGCATTAAAATTGAGAAGTTTGTACCAAAATCATGCTGATCCTACAATAGAAAAGACCACAGATTTAATATTCATTCCTCATGTCTGTCTAGATTCAGCTCAATGTTTCGAAAAATGGCAAGAACAATACAAAAAAGAACAAGAGAGGAAGAAGATAATGGAGATAAAGGAGGAGGAAGAGGTATCGCAAAAGATTGATGAAGTTCCGGGCAGTGACAGTGGGATACGACAGAATTTGAATACAAAGCCAACTGAGAATGGAGATGCGCCTGATGCTGTCAAAGCAGATGAAGAAACCGAAAAGGCTACATTATCTATGGATGTTGCAGACAGAGAAAACTGGAAGGGGCAAATTCCAACCCTCAGAGCGGATCTGAAGGGCAAGCTAACAACTCCACTTTTGAATAGACAAGAAACTGAAGAGTTTCCTGACGACTTGTGTACTGTCAAGAAATATTCTAGGGAACCATATGAGATTAAGGCTAGTGGTGTTCATCAATCAAATGATATTGCGACATCCTTTGGTAATGGTCTGGGACCTACTAAAGCCAGTGTCATGAGTAAAAATCTAAAGAGCTTGAGCAGGTTTGTTGTTGACAGGAAATTGGGGACACGTAATTTATCGGCCAATTCAACAACGGCTGCCTCTCTCAGTGGTAAGCCTCAAGCACATTCTGCCGATGCAAACCAACAAAACAAAGCTGAAAATCCAGCCGATGCAACTGAGGATCTGGAAGCCAGGGGTCAGTCACTCCAATTGGTACCAAAGACAACGGAAGTGAATTCTAATCAACTTAAGAAAGCAGCATCCGCTCAAAATGTGCTACAAGGTAACAATATTTCTGCTGCAGCAAATGTTCCTGTGAAAAGACCTGTTATCAAAAATTCAGGTTACTGTGAAAACTGTAGAGTGAAATATGAGTGTTTGGAGCAACATATTGTATCGGAGAAGCACCTTTCTTTTGCTAATAATGACATGAATTTCGAAGCTATTGATTCGTTGATTGAGAAGCTAGGTTTTCAATTCTAGCGTGATAATGGTGCCTGTAATGAAAATCAATTAGATAAACAAAGCAACATATCTACGTTGGTTCTTAGTACCTCCTAATTGAAAATTGCCTTTCCTTATCAAGGTTTTTCGGATAAGCAACAAGAAAAAATATTTTTCATTGATAAACAAAAAATAAAGAATGAAAAATTAAGTGAAGAAAATAGCATAGCATTTATAATATTTAATGATTCAATAATTTGGTTATATATAAAGAAATTAAAAATTGATTTTGATTTTAAATAAAAAAAAACGTGTTTTTATTAAAACTTTATTAGTTCTATATGTATTAAAATTTTTGTACAGGCATAAGTTAGAATTGAAGTGGAAATAAAAGTAAAACAATGATTACTAGGTATGAAAAAAATAGTTTGAAAAAATAATTGGACGACAAAGTTCAGATATTTTTTGAAAATACAGTCTATAGTTGTCGATTAGTGAATTGAAAATGACTTAAAAAAAAAAAAATATTGGACATCCCATGAAAATAGGCTCATTATTATCATAAAAATTTTTTGAAGTAACAAATAAAAGCAAAATGTAAACTTTTTCAAATGCAGATAAATTTAAGAGAAAGAAGTAGAAAAGACACAGTCTGATTTTTTCAGTGGTTAATTTAGGTTCAAACACTGTTTGGGCCATTTAAAGACTGTTCATTGTCTGATGGGGAAGAAATACTTGAGGATCTAGTATGCTTGTTTTTCATTAGACGCATAAAGTTGTTGATACTTCCTTTAGTTGGTTTTTTAATTCTATAATCATCGAAGCCGAAAGTGTAACTTTTAGCCCTGCTCTCTGCTTCTGTTATAGTATCGAATCTCGGTTGGAAAACATGGTTAGAATTAAACGAAACATATATTGAAGAGAAATAGTTTGATATCTCACCATTAGGATCACGATACTCATCGTCTTCTTTTTCATCTTCAGACTGTTCTAGTATTTCTTCATCTTTTTCTCTTTCTTTGTTAGTAATAGTGATTAAACCTTGTTGTTTGACTGATCTAGTGAAATCGCAGTTTGCGAAAAAATTATTCTTATTGATATTTTTGTTACTTTCATTAATATTAGTGGTGGTAGAAGTGGTAGTGGTGGTAATACTACTAGTATCATCAGTACTGAAACTAGTGAGTCCACTATAGTTACTATTATTGCTATTACTCGATACCAATACTGGCGGTGCTTGCATTACTGCACTGTAGCAGTTTCTTAGTGATAATGCTGAAGATGGTCTCGGCACGGTAATAACGCTGTCATTTCTACCCAATCTTCGTTGTTTGGGATAGAATATATCATCTGAAAGTAGACTCTCTGGAGTCTGAACAGACGTTTTTCTTTTCCGATCACGGTCTTTCTGTTTCATCATTCAAAATTATAATTAATAAAATAAAAAACTCCGAGAAAAAATTATATTTGTGATGTTAATATTGTAAAGGCACGGTTCATTCAAGTTATAGTAATAAAAAAATAAAACACAATTGATGGAGAATTGGAAAAAAAATTTTAAGATTGAAGTATTATATATTGAATTGCAGATCATATTCTATTGTATTTTATTAAATATATTTTATATATATAATATTAATTTCATAATCCGATTACCTTTTGATTTCTTCCGTTTTCGTCCGTTGGTTACCGCTCATCACTTTAAATTGGGTTACATTATGCTATTATTTCATTATTATGATTTTTGACAGGTACGCAACAACTATTGTACGTGGATTTCTATGTGCAAAAAGAAAAAAATTAATAAGCCAAAATTAAAAAATCGTAATTGAATAATCCATCAATTGAAACATAGAAGCGAAACTCCCCCCGTCACTTTCTTCGCAGTTTCTCTCGAGGCCCAAAAAAAAAATAAAAATAATAAAACGGAAGAAATAGAAGATAGATGCATATTTATCAAAATATCAAAGAATAAGTTGGTGATGGGTACGTCACTTTCTGTGCAATTGCAAGAGAAAGAGGAGGGGTAGTATGGAAGGAGGGGGGGTGAGAAAGTAAAGAAGTGAATTTCTAATGATTTCTCGAGAGTCGGAGGAGGGCTAGAGGATGTACGTCGTGCATATTGCATTGCATTACGAACAAAAAGAGGGGAGGTAGGAGAGAGGTGATTGTGTGGTACCAAAAGCCAAAAATAAAGAAAAAAGAGGGTCAAAAACCAAAAATGCTTATTGAAAGGGGGACACTCGCTTATTATTTTGTTTGTGGGGGGGCTTTGGCAGAAAAAAAAATATTTTTGGGTTTCGGGGAATGTCCGAGAGGTACAGCTGTTTCTGTGTATCTTTACAAAAAAATATTCATAAATTAGTCATGGAACCATTCTTTTAGATAATTTTGGGACAGAGGGCCAGAAGCCGGAAAAAATTATTTTTCGAGAAGAGACAGAGTGCAAGGAATACTGTGGGTCAGATAAAAAAAATAAACCTTTGAATGGAGATAAGAGACACACTTAGAAAACAGAGTTCAAAGATGAGGGGCAAATTTTTTTTGAAAGAGAACAATAGGCCCAAACAAGAAAAAACGGTAAGCCCCCTTTGTTCTTAGAAAGTAACGCAGTGAATTGAAAAGGTAAAGAATAAAAAAGAGGGTTGAGGGACAATGAGGGGTTGGTCCTGTATCGGCTGGCCCATTAATCTATGATGACAAAGGCCAAATCTCAATATTACAAAGGCCAAATGTCATTACAAAGGTCAAATTCCATCAATAGAAAGGGCCAAAATGTTTTGAGATCTCAGTGTAATCGGCCGAATGAAAACCATTTTGGCCGGAGACAGAGGAGGGTGACCCTTTTGGAGAACCGAATTCACCGGTAAAGGCCAAAAAATTAGCCTTTTTTTGGGTCAATGATCCATTGAGGCAGAAGAATTGTGAGGTCATTAATAGGTAATGGGACTTGTCTCTTCTGCCCTTTTTTTTCGAAAAATTCCTAATTGATATGAGGTGTGGGGAAAGGCTGGTTTTTTTTATCAATTCTGTCAAATTTCTGCCTTCTCCGAATTGAGATCTTCAAAAATCCCTCTTTTTATTTGGTATTCTCTTCTCTACAGGTCTTCCATTTTCCTATTTGAGTAAATAGAACGTGTTTTCTTGTTGTTCTTTTTTTGATGGGAAAATACCTCCATTGCGTCCTCTCTTATTTCTCTGCCCCACTTTTTTTTTTTCAGAAGATGCACGTTTTTCAATCAAACACGCTCACACTCGCCCCCCTCTTTCTTTACATTTGATAGACACTGCTTGATCTTCTAATAGATCTTAGTGATTAAATAAAATATCGGAGATTTTTAGCCGGATTTTACGTTGGAGATTGGTCCCAGGTCTCCTTCTTGCAACTAACTTATCAAAGGTTTTTCCGGTGGAGCAAAAAGTTTAATATTGGGGTAATTCCTAATGTTGCGGGGGTGGGGCTGGGCAGAGTCAAATAATTTGGTGCATCCTTCCAGAAAGTAACGTGGAAACGTCGTTATGATTACATAATTTAATGAAAGAGATGTTATAATATTAGAAAAAGAAGAGAGAAAGAAAGCTTAAATAACCCGCTTCTCGGAATAATTCAAATTTGAGGAAGACAGAGAAAATAGGCTTCTCCGAAGTTGAGCTGTTCTTTCCTGATGTTATTCTATAGATCCACACGTAGCTTGACATCAAAAGTCACCAATTTCTCCGAGGTGTACGGGGAGGGTGATTAATACTACATCAAATTTATACTTGGTCGGAATAATCTATCCTATTACATGGAAAAATTCCGCATTACTATTCATTTTTTTCCGAGTTTTCTATTTAGTCATTCGGAATAATTACCATCTTCGAAAATACGTGCCTTCTGAGACTATATAAAGGTTCTATAAATACAAATAATAACAATTGAAGCTTAGTTTTTGAATAAAAAAAATAAAAATCTGAATAGATAGCTCACAAATGTTATAAAGGTGTCCTTTGATTTGGATAAGTATATATGTTTTAATTACGTTAGATTTAGTATATATATTTCTTCTTTGACGTCAGGTAATAGCGACTGTTTCATATCTCTTGGATAATTCTCGAAACAAAATTGCCTTCAAAAGAATTTTCTTAACATTGTATTATTTTTGAGGTTATGAACAATGATTGGAAAGTATTAGCCTACTGTCTCTCATTTTTTTTTCTGTCTATGCATGCATCGCTCTTACCCTGTTAATCAGTTGCTGACTACCAAAAGAAAAAAAACATCAACATGCAACCCTTTTCTCCTTTAAAAATGGCGAGAGACAGGGGGGGGAGGGGTAAGAGACGGACAGTTTTTAGTGGAGACAAGACTTGTGCTGGGTTGTCAATCTTTTTAATAGCTGCGCATTTATTTGAAGCCTTACGTAAATATAAAGTATAATTTTCCTCAAAATGTAAATGTAATTACAGAAAGGAATTGTTAATTGATCGAATAACTTTTAAATGTTATGAATACCGCAAATTAGAAGTGAAGAGAAAATAATAATATTTGTTATATTTGCATATTTCTATTTCTTTGTTTAAATTTTCTTTTCAGCTATTATTTGTCTTATTTCTAAGGGAACAATAGAAAAAGATTCGAAAAAAACATATATAAAAAAAGGGGGGGAAACTTGAAAAGACTATGGAATCCTATAATAGACCAAGGTTAATTGTTCTTATAAGGCATGGTGAGAGTGAATCTAATAGGGATAAGACGATAAACGAAGTAACACCGAATCACCTCATCTCACTGACTCCGTATGGTAAAAAACAAGCCAATTATGCCGGTGTTCGGTTACTACAACTACTGAATCTTGACAATGACGACATTATTTCTGCATTAGATAAGAAATATGCCCTGGATGGCTCGCACAAGTCGCTGGAATTAAAGGATTATCACCCGAAAAAAGACACTAAGGACACTAATATCATTTTCTATACTTCTCCATACAAAAGGACTAGACAGACGCTGAAGGGTGTACTCGATGTTATCGACGAGTACAACGAGCTCACTAACGGGATACATATGTGTGAGGACTTGCGTTATAACCCTAGTGGTAAGCAAAAACATGCAGTATGGCCGAATGACCTAGAGAATAGTGGTGTCTATGAAAATGATGAGAGCACACATTGTACAGACGGACCTGAAGAGAGCGCAAAGTATCTACGGTACCGTATCATTGATGAACCCAGATTAAGGGAACAAGATTTTGGTAACTACCAAGAGGTCAGCAGCATGCAAGATGTGATGAAAAAGAGAAAGACCTATGGTCATTTCTTTTTCAGGTTTCCTGAGGGTGAAAGTGCAGCTGATGTGTACGACAGAGTAGCAAGTTTCCAGGATACGTTGTACCGTCATTTTCAATTTAAGAGTAGGTCCACAGGAAGAGATGTCGTGGTACTAGTAACACACGGTATTTATTCCCGTGTATTCCTAATGAAATGGTTTAGATGGACATATGAAGAATTCGAATCCTTTACAAACGTTCCTAACGGAAGTCTAATGGTAATGGAACTTGATGAAACCTTGAATAAGTATATACTAAGAACGGTATTACCAAAATGGTCTACTTTGGAAGCCGAAAAGGAACTCATGACATAAAAAAAATGTATAGTAATATATAAATATATATAAAAAGTATTTTGCTGCCATATTTTATTATTTCTTTGTTTATTGCTAATTCAAGAATCAACTTTAAAAAAATAATAATACCTTAACAATTACAATTAATAAGAACTTAATACTACATATTGTTGTTGCAATACCTGTAACACTCTACGACAAGATATGAGTTGTTGTAAATCACTCACGTTGTAGATCATCTTCGCTTCTAAAACATAAAATCAATATTTCCGAGATTTTTCCAAACTATATAAATTGAACCCGGGTAAACAAAAATATACATCCGTACACCCGTAAATTATTGGATTCCAGAAAATTTTGGAGAGAGAGAGAGAAAAAAAAGAAATGATATTAATATGACGTAAAGTATTCCCCTTGCACCTGTGTCTCTAGATGCCTCGAGAGGTTGTCGGATCAATGGGATTCCACTTGTTTCTTGAAAGAAGAGAGAAAAAGCAACCCCATTGTGATATGCCTGTCTATTTGATTTTTCTGGTTTTATGAGTTTCCACAATGGGCCATCTCTCTTTGATATAATTTCTTTTTTTTTATTTGTGACTGTGCTATGGCCATACAAAACAAAGAATTATTCTAATCACGAGGAGATAGAAGTACTTCTAGCAACAAAAGAAAGAAGCAAGGCACAAGAACAACTAAGAATGAGTGAAAAAAAAATTTTTTTTTAGTTTTATTCAGTTTAGAAAACTAATTCACATCCCGTTCATTGCTTTTTTTGTATAATTCCATTATTATTTAAATAAAACATCGTTCCAAGATTGTCTTGAAATTAATTTCCCTTCTTTCCTTTCCCGTCCTTTAATTACTTTTTATTTTTTCTTGCAATAATAAAACAACACACACAATACTAAATAAATAAATTAAAAATGGCTAGAACTTTCTTCGTCGGTGGTAACTTCAAATTGAACGGTTCCAAGAAGTCTATCAAGGAAATTGTTGAGAGATTGAACACTGCTTCTATCCCAGAAAACGTTGAAGTCGTTATCTGCCCACCAGCTACCTACTTGGACTACACCAACACTCTTGTCACCAAGAAGCAAGTTAAGGTCGGTGCCCAAAACACCTACACCAAGGCTTCCGGTGCCTTCACTGGTGAAAACTCCGTCGAACAATTGAAGGACGTCGGTGTTAACTGGACTATCTTGGGTCACTCCGAAAGAAGAACCTACTTCCACGAAGATGACAAGTTGATCGCTGAAAAGACCAAGTTCGCTTTGGACAACGGTGTTTCCGTCATCTTGTGTATCGGTGAAACTTTGGAAGAAAAGAAGGCCGGTGTTACCTTGAAGGTCGTCGAAAAGCAATTGAACGCTGTTATTGCTGAAGTTAAGGACTGGACCAACGTCGTCATTGCTTACGAACCAGTCTGGGCTATTGGTACCGGTTTGGCCGCTACTGCTGAAGATGCTCAAGACATCCACAAGTCTATCAGAGAATTCTTGGCCTCCAAGCTAGGTAAGGATGTTGCTGAAAAGACCAGAATCTTGTACGGTGGTTCCGCTAACGGTGCTAACGCTCACACCTTCAAGGACAAGGCTGACGTCGATGGTTTCTTGGTCGGTGGTGCTTCTTTGAAGCCAGAATTCGTTGACATCATCAACTCCAGAAACTAAGCTTAGTTTTTTCTCAAACTTAAAAATCAATCTTTTTTTTTTTAACTTTTCAGATTTTACTAGCTTAATGCCCCCCCATAAACAATAGATTGTTGTCTTAAGACAATTTTCTAATTTAATGTATATTTAATGATTTTATAAATCCTTTTAGATAAAGAACCAAAAAATATAAATATATTTTTCACCCTTTAGAATATTCTCTGTTTTTCATGAAATCAAGTTGGGAGAGGAAATTATGTTCAAAATTATCTATAAAATGCATTTTGAAATGTATAAAATTCTATTTACCCATATTTTTTTGCATTCTTGCCTCTGCAGCTCTAGCTCTTTGTTCTCTCATCAATCTTCTCTTCTGGTCTTCAGTTAGTGAATTCAAATTTTGTTCGGAGACCTTCATTAGGCCCGGGGTAGCGGTCGAATCTAATCTTCTGCCTTTACCACGTCTCAACTCAATTTCATCAATTCTAGCTGCCTTTTCCTGTTTTTGTATCTCCTTTGCGTGTTCTAGCTCCTTCTTAATTAGTTCTTGTCTCTCTAGCTCTTCTTTTTCTTCCTCTTTTTTCTCTAATTCTTCAATCTGTTCTTTACTCAATGGAACTCCAACATGTGCTTCTTCCCATTTGGTAAATTCTTCACCAAGCGTATATCTTGCCTTTTGGAAAGATTGCTGAACAACAGGACTTTTAGCTAAGTCCCACGCGGTCTTTCCAAAATCGTTTGTTATTGTAGGATCACATTTCACAGTAGTCAACAGAATTGTAACCATTTGTTTCAACCCGTTATTTGAAGCATAGTGAAGTAATGTAGGTGTAGAGGCATATTTCTTTTCTGGCATTAAAATAAAATTTGGGTCCAATTTATTTTTACGCAAGTATGCTACCAATAATGGTGCTCTACTCTTTTTCAATAGAGTTATGAGTTCTTCGGTATGTTTTTCTTCTGCGGATAGTTCTGCTTGAACTTCTTGTTTCTCTTCCCTTTGAGTATTATGCTTAGGTTTATTCTCATCTTCTTCCTTTTTAATCGTCTGCGGCTTAGCGACTTCTTTCACATAAGTTAATTCACACCATATCCTCTTTAGTTCACCAACAGTTGGTCTATTGGTGGTGAATGGAAAACTTTTAATTCTAGGATCGTCTTTGTTTAAGAAGCCATCTTCTAGGAAAATTTTCTTATCTTGCGTACTTCTTGCTCTAATATATATGTTATCACACTTTTCGAGATATGGCTTCCATTGTTTTAGTAAGTTTTGTATATCGGTTCTTAATGCAGCCTCATTATATCTACGTAGAGTAGAACCGGCAGAATTAGCTTTACCCTTGGCGTTATCCATTGCGGATTGGGAACCACCTTGTTTTCTTCTGGTTGTATATCTATGGAATGTCTTATGTTCTAGGAATTGGACACATTGTTCTTGCACGGTTAAATCGCTCTTCTTAGAACGGACAATTGTCTTCGCATTACGACGTTGATGAGAAACAATGGCACCTGCAAAGTGTCCACCACCAACTACAAATAAGGCGGATATCGAAGTCATCCTCACGTCCGGATCGTTCCACTTGTAAATAGTTTTCAATGGATCACTGATATTTCCTTTGTTAAACAAGACCTTGAATACACCTATCATTTGGTCACTTTCAATCATCGATGATTTAAATAAGATTTGAGGTAATCCAGTATTCAAGTGATATAATGTAGACTCGTCATTACCTTCTTCTAATATGTTGGTAGTAGTTGTTTTATCACTCAAGGAAAGTTTAGCAAAGACATTAGTTGAATCTTCATCTATTTTATCCAACTCTACGTCGCTGTCAGTTTCTTCATCAGTACTATCCTTCTCAGAATCAGAATCAGAATCAGAATCAGAATCTTTATCAACAGGAGTTCCATTTTTCGCCTCTGATTGAACAAGCTCTTCATAGTCGGTTTCACTTACAGGTGGCAACCCATTCAAACTTCTCTTAATATTCAAAATATGTATATCGGTTTGATAATGCGATCTATCGAGTTTAGCACCACTGTCTAAACAAACATTACACTTCAATTCAGCGGGAACTTTTCTTTTCTTGATGTCTTCTACACTAATACTGTTGTCCTTTATTGTACTTTTAACTTCAATCTCATTCCTATAGCTGTCAAACTGAACCAATTTCAGTGACTCCAAAAAATCTTCTGGGAGATCAAACACATAAAGATCCTGTTTCTTCAAGTTTGCAGTTGACATTGCAAGCTTTTTCCTTCCGATCGTTATTGTTCTAGTTATACGGGGAGCGTTATTACAATAAAATTTCAAGTTTTTCAATATCTTTAATTTTTCACATTTTTCAATGCTTCTTGAAAAAAAAATCTTTAGAGTCGATGAGCTTTATTAAACAACATGGAGAATGAAATAATTCAGTTATAAAGTGAACACCAATTCTAACTAGGAAAACTTCGGATGAGACAGTGTTTCCAATGATGGAATTTTTTTGCAGCTGCGTAATATCCGTTGCATATTTCTTATTCTTTCATATTGTATGCTTTAAGGATGCTTGTTCTGTCCATGTAGCACCCATTTTGTCTGCCTTGTCTTAAAATAAGCAGAATTACTCTACAGTGCATCATCACTTGCCAATTTCCCAAGTGTCAGATTTTCTTGTCTTACTTCACTATCACATATTCCCTCGACATCCAATGTCCAATCATTTTATTCTAGTGTTAGTATACCATCTCTTAGAAACATTTACAATATCCTCAGGATTCCCAGGAACTTCATGATCGAACAACAATACTCATTCAAGTAAATTCTTGGATATTTTGATAGCTCAAGGAGAAAATTCCAATATGTTCCTTTGGTTATTCACGTTGTTAACATGAGTTTATTTAGAGTTTACTTGTTTACGAAATATTAGATCCTTGTTCTTTATCTTCGTAGGATTTCGAATCTATTAAACTTCTATAATACGTAAGTTTTCTTTTCATTAATATGTTACATTCTATCTTATACATTTTTAATATGATGATGTTGATGATGTATTAATTTTTTTGAGTATTGTATATAAAAGCAGATAAAACCAAAAAGTATTTAGAGTGATTTACAATTCAGTCTGCTTCCCTACATATTTAGTCGTTACAAATTTTTCAATTTGTCAGTAGCATCTTCGACATCGACGTCATCGACGTCATCCAACGTACCTTCTACACCTTGTTCAAACATCTGTTTACCTGTTAACCTACCGTGGTGAGCCTCAACCCTTCTCTGTTCATCTCTCTTGTCTAAGTTCAACTCCTTTCTGAAAGTTTCTCTCCATGCCAGGAATGATTCTCTAGTAACTTTAGTACCATGGAACTTGGCCTGCTCTTCTTTCTCACGTGCCTGCAGCTCCTTTTCATGTTGTTGTTGCTTCAGGTTTAATTGTTCCATAAAATGTTGCTCAGCTTTTTCCTTAATAGAGGATATAAGTGCGAAACACATCTGCATACCAGTCAGCATATCAGTTTCTATCTGCTCTTGTATCTCGTTTATTAGTGTACCGCCCTGAGCGTACTCAACCAGGGAGATCGTGTCCGGTATATTTTCATATCTACTCATCAACTTGTTACCATGCTCGTCGTACTGCTGCTCATCCTCCTCGCCGTCGTCCTCTTCTTCATCGTCGCCATCATCCCCACAAATTTCTTCGACATCAATATGTATGAGTGGTGTCTGGTCAGGGTACTCTTCTGGTAGTTCAAAAGTAACGTGTAGAACGTGTTCCTTCGATAGATGGCCTACCGTGTCTTCTATCAACTCTTGTAGCTCCAACTTGAGATCAACCTCGAACTTAATCCCAGGATAGCTTTCCTTGACCATACGCAGCTCATCTGGGTATATAGACTCCAGAACTTCAAGCTCCTGCACTTGCTCCTCCTTGTAATCCATTGTGTTTGGCTGTTTTTTTGGACCAATTGACCATTTATCACAATTCAAACACTATTTATGCGATGAGCAAAGCTTTTTTTTCAGTGTCCCAACCAAAAAAAAAAAAAATTTTGGAAATTTGACAAAAAAAATATTTCAGACATTTTGTACGAGATCATGTGATGTGATGTGATGTAGACTACAAATAAAGGAAGCAAAGGGGAAGCATCTGTCACTGTTTGAATGCTTCCAAGCTATCCACAAACACGTCTTTCAAAAGACTTATTTGTGCAATTAGTTATTTGTGCAATTAGTTAAATGCAGCCTTTCTCTGATATGCACAGAAACACCCGCACAACAGACGTTGCTTAGTAATGTCGAAAAAAGCGTAAATCATCAAGAATGTCAAAACTCCGATCCGGGTAATCGAAAGCGAGGACGATGGAGAGAGTGTACAAAGCTATTCACCTATACGCAGTACCACCATATAAAGGTAGAGCACTCAGCACATAGAGCTGAGCTCAGCAGTATTCCGACTTAACATGACTGTGCGAGTCCTAATAAAATAATACAGGAATGATTAAAGACTTGGTGTTTTTTGGGTTCTCCAAGGGTCCCCCCTTACAAACGTGAAAATGGGTGGATTTTGTACGCTTGTTTGTCAGCAAAAGCCAGTAGAATAATGAATTAAAGAATTAGAACATGAAGAACGTAAAGAACTGGGTGAGGCAAACGATGCTCCACAAAACACTGTGGCACCGGGTTTTTTGTTCGAGAGAAACTGCGTAGGACCGTAAATTTTTCTGGTGGTTGCACCCAATTTTTTTCGAGGTGCGGCTTTCCGATTGCACCCTCGATGAATGGCACCCTACTTGGGCCCTCGGGGGAACCTATATAAAAGAGATGAGTATTTTGAAATGGAGAAGCAAAGAGACAAGCAAAAGAGCAAAGAGCAAAACAACAAAAGATGGACAGTGTGACGGTAAGTGAGTCGATATTCTCGTATCCCCATGGAGCGCACGGTGCGAACCCGGAGGAGGAGTATGAGATGCGGATCAAGGAGATAGAGGAGTACTATGTGAAGACGCTGCTGAACGATGACCAGCCCTCGTATGGGAGCGACAGGAGCCGCAGCGATGTGAGTCTGGACGCTAATGCGTACTACACATCGCACGGGAAAGGATACCTAGACACACCAAACTATGTTAATCTGTTCAGCACTGTGCCAGTGCCACAGCCACAAGTTCAATTACAGCCACAAGTGCAGCAACAAATACAACCACAAGTGCAACCACAACCTCAAATACAACCACAAGTGCAGCTGCCTGTTTACCCTAACCTGGAGGTTGAGATCAAGCCGCAGTACAACAACAACTCTGCGTTGCCTCTGACCTCCGAGAACCTGAATAAGATGCAGCAGCTGAACCTGGACTCCACGTTTGAGAAAATACATAACTCGTTCCACATCCAGAAGACCACTGTGGACAAGTCGAAGTTGCAGCAACAGCAGTCACAGAACATCAACAAGGAGCTGTACAAGACCGAATTATGCGAGTCCTTCACCACCAAGGGGTTCTGCAAGTACGGGAACAAGTGTCAGTTTGCTCACGGGCTGCACGAACTGAAACTCAAGAAGACCTCCAACAACTTCAGAACCAAACCTTGCATTAACTGGAACAAACTCGGTTACTGTCCTTATGGTAAGCGTTGTTGTTTCAAGCACGGTGACGACAGAGACATTCAAATTTACAAGAAGGCTGGTACATATGCACCAGAACCTGAGACCTCCTCTGCTGGCTTAGAGGAAAAGAAGGTCCCAGAGTCACCTGTAAGACAAAAGAACCTACACGCAAAGATAAAGAAACTACAGAAAATGACATGGTAATCTGGACACTCCCATTTGCTATTTGAACATTTGCTGAAAACATACCTTTTTCTTCTTTGTTTTTATTGTGATTTTTCTTTTCAATCCTATGTTACCTGTTACGTTGCTTTATTACTTCCTCTCACATGATTACTTTATTGTATCATATTATTATTACTATTTTTTGTTGACCAATTGTTTTATTTCCGTTTTCATTGTACCACTAGATTGTTTTTGATATACAATTGTTCAAAAAACAAGAACATATTGTAGGATACTGAACATCAATGTTTTTAAATCTTGAAAATTGTACCATGAAAGTTTCGTTAGAACCTTATTTATTAAAGAAACTATCGTTTCCCATTCATTTTATAACAATATTTATTTATCTTTAATAATATTAAGTTTTTTTTTGTTGACTATTCAATAAATATCAAAAGATACTTAAGACTAGCTATCTACGCGGTCCCTTAATGATGCTATCGATGGTTTACGCATAGATGGTTTGAATGTACTACCCATTCTGCGCTGAACATGCTGACCTTCAGGTCCTAGAGGGAATACCTTACCTGCATACATCGAATCATCCATATCCTCTACAATTTTATCATAGGAAATACCATCCAAACTTCTCTTGATCAAATAACGCAAGGAGTTGTACCAGACGTTATGACGCTCTCTGGTTGGACAAGTAAAGACAACACTTCTTTCGTCCGTAGTAACGACAATACTCTTGTGGTACAATCCGGCAGGATGACTGTTGGTATCTGGAATAACAGATACACTCAAAATAGAAACACCCTTCGTCTTACTATGAGAAGCATTTTCCATAACGGGGTTAGTCTCAGACCAATACAAAGTCATACTATATGGATGGATCCAGAAGTATCTCCTGTGTCTACCTTCTCCACCGATATGACCCAATTTTGGATAATACTTGTACAAGTACTCACCAATAACAGTTTGTGTTAGCGCAGGAATTATAACCTGTTCATTGAATGATGCAACAGTGTTTATGGTTCCGATGGTATCCACGGAAGAAGAACGGTTTACAGATGGTCTCACTGGCTTACTCTTTGGAATTTGTAATGTCGAATGAGTTGGGGTCAAAAAACCTGGACGAGTTGGTGTCTGATTTACTGAGTGGACTGGTGTTTGGAATGGTGTCTCCTTCTTTGGTGTGTTCACCTCAGAATCCTTAGGTAGTGGCTCAAAAGCCATATTTATAATCGTAGGTGGGACCTCTGAAGTTGGACTAGATGGTGCAGTTTTACTTCTGATATGTTGTTCCTGTAACTCCGAAACCAAATTAGGGTCCAGATTGTTTGATTTCTTTTGCGTCATAACAGTTCTCTTTAGAGGTTTTGGATTTGTACGGGCTAGTAGAGTCATGTAATACATACGTGGGATAACAACAACCTTTTTGCTTGTAGGACTCTTAGCATAAGGTGTTGATATAAACGCTGTGTTTGGTACGACTAAATAACCTTCACTTTCTAGTCTTTCCTTGATCTCTATAATATCTGCATCTGCTTCAGAGAAGGAACTTGAGCTAGCCATATCTGGACTACTTGGTCTAGTACTTGGCTTAGAGCTAGACTTAGAAGCTGGTTTCGAGGGTTGAGATTTCAATTTGTTATATTCGATCTTTGTTATACCAACAAGGTTGTACCTGGTCTGTAGAATCTTCAACAATTCAATCTTTGTTTTAGGCTTTGCTTCCTTCTCCAAAACCAAGAATTTCTCTCTGCTCATAACAACCAAATTTCTTTCCTTAGCCTTCTTTTTCAAAGTAGCCTCATCCAATTCTGGAATGACAGTCTTTGTACTTTGATTTTGTAGATTTTTGTATTCGCGATCATCTATTGCTACTAAACCAAATGAAGGTGCTTTCTTCACAAGTTCTAAACGGGTTAGTTTAGGAGCAGGCTTGATTTGAGACTGGTTTTTCTTTGCTGCCAATGACTTATAGGAGTTCAAAGAGAGAATAATCAAGCTTCTCTTTGACGCTTCTTCCTTCAGTTGACTGTCAGTGAGTTGCGAGCCAGATCTTAGTTTCTTTTCCTCGTTTTGTGGAAGGACTGCCAAACCATGATTCTTAGCCTCAATCTTAATTTCATTTACTGTAATCTTATGGTGTGCTTTTTTAGTTAAGTTTTCCACTTGCGACCTTTTATAAATATCATATTCAGTTTTCATCAGCATTGTTCTTATCTTCGAGATATCTAATGATCCTTCTCTCTTTTTAGCTGGTTCGTTGTTACCATTCTCTGAGTCATCATTAGAGTTTACTTCAGATGAAGTAGCTGTAGTCTCTGAGGTCAGTTCAGGAAGATCCATGACCTTGTCCTTCAGCTTATTAGGAACAAGGAAGTAACCAAGCTCATTTGCTCTTACAGTTAAATCTTCGAGTGATAAATTATCTTTATTTTCATCAGTTATAAATGGGGAGACAACCTCAGTTTCCTTAACTATATCCTTCCCTTCTTTACCCTCTGAGAAGACTAGCTTATTTCCAGCTATTTCGGCTGGTGGAACACTATCCTCTTTCTTGACCAAATTCATCTCCAGTTGATCTGCATAATTTTGCAGCTCCTCGAAGCTCAACTTTGATGGTGTTGCTTTTTGTTGTAACATCTTAGTATAAGTACTCTTATCAATAATTGCCAAATTCATTTCTCTAGCTCTTAAATAGATCTCGTTCTTTATCAAAGATTCATCCTTTTGATTTTTCAATAGCTTTTCATATTCATCAGTAGGTAAGGTGACAAATCCCAAAGCACGGGCGTGTTCAATAATCTTACCAGGTTGTTGTTTTTCCTCCTTAACTATTTGCTCGAAATATTGTTTGCTTGCCTTAACCTTAGATGCTGGCGACATGAAGTTTGCTGCCTTAGATCTGATATTATTATCATGCTCATTCAACTCGTCAGAAGTGAAGATAACTGCACCAATATCTTTTGCTTGGTTTCTCAAAATATCCAAGGATGGGTTATCCAAACGTTCCTTCATATTTTCCCACTTTTCTTTTCTGATAACCACATAATTCATACTTTCAGTTCTAGCCTGCAAGAATTCAAAAGAAGGACTTTCACTATTCTTCACTAACTCCTTATATTTGTCGATTTCAACTAGTTCATAGCCCAATGTCTTAGCATTTTCTCTGACATGATCTAAATCTGGTTTATACAACATATTTTGCATAGTCTCGGCTTCGTTTCTAGGCAATAAAACCATGGACTCTCTACGTGCCTTCTTTCTCAAAAATTCTATGCTTGGTGTTTCTAGCTGTCTGGTTTGGTTTTGATATTCTACCCTATCAATTAGAACTCTGTCTAGCATTTGAGCCTTTTCATTTAGATATTCTAATGAAGGATCCTTAATCTTAGAACGCAATTCGTTCAATTCATTTACATCAATTAGTTGTTTATTCATTGTTGATGCCTTAGATTGCAAAAATTCGAAGGAAGGGTTCTCAAAAACTTCCAACTTGTATTGGAATTCTTCTTTGTCAACCAAAATTTTTCTGAAATTGGTTGCCTTTTCTTCCAAATAAGAAAGTTCAGGATTATCAACAGCAACTACAAGATCTTGATATTCTTTGTTGTTCACCATAATCATACCCTTCTCAGACAATTTCTCAGATAAATACTCATCTGAAGGATTATTGTATCTATCTTGTTCATGTTCATATTGATCACTTGGAACAGCAACATAATTGAAATTCTCTAAGGAGGAAACAAGGTAATCAAGAGAAGGATATTCTATTTTCTTTTGCAATTCATCGTATTCATCATTCAGCAAAACAACAGATTGTAGTGTGTTGGCATATTGCTTAATCTCATCACCCGTTGGATTTGTTGTCTTTCTAACAAGTTCTCTATATTCAACCAAATCAACCAATTCTTTCCTTTGTCTCCTAGCCTTTTCTTTCAAGTACTCTAGAGGAGGTTTGGCTATTTGTTCATCTATCTTATTCTTTTCCTCTGCTGTCATGATGATACAATCAATCTTTTCAGCCCTATCCTTCAGCATTTCTATACTTGGATTTTCTAATTCAGCATTCATGTCTTCCCATCTTTTTGTTTCGATTAATAAGTATCCATAATGTGCTGCCTTTTCTCTAACAAATTCCAAAGGTGTGTTTTTGACAAGATCTTCATTTCTAGCGAATTCATCCTTGTCAACTAAGATATTATTGTACTTTTGAGCCTTCTCGATCAAGTAGGTTAAATCTGGTTCCTCTCTCTGCCTCTTTAATTCATTATGCTCATCCAAAGAATGTACCATAAACCCATGCGATTTGACTCTATTGATTAACTCATCAATTGAAAAGATGGCATGTTGGGCATGTCTTTCTAAATTCTCAAATTCATCAACTGGAATTGCCCTCAAAGAGAATTTCTCACAGAGATCCATCGTATCCTGAAGAGTTCCCTTTTCACGTACTGATTCAGATAGTTTTTTATAGCTATCATCTTCTAACATGACATATCCGTCGGTTTCTAGACGCTTTCTAATTTCTTCCATAGGAGCAGTAGATAGTTGTGCGTTCACCAAATCATTATATTCAGAAATTGGTACAGCCTTGAAACCAAAAGTAGCTATATTTTCAACAGCTGCATCTTTGTCAAATGCCTTTTGTCTCAAGTCATTATATTCAGCCTTTTCAATGACAACATGGTTTTCACTTTCTGCCTTTTCTTTGATAAATGCAAGGGATGGTTTATCATATACTTCCTTAAGAAGAACATATTCTGAATCTGGGATCGCGACATAACCAATACCAGCTGCAATAGCTGCCAACTCCTTGGATGTTGGCTCACTAGTTTTTCGCAATAGATCATCATATTGTTTTGTCTTTATCATTTCATAACCCTTTGAAGCTGCACGAGCAGATAAGAAGTCGATTGGAGGGTCTTGAGACAGTAATTTCAGTTCTTCAAACTCATCGGAGGAAATCAACTTTTGATCATAATCTTCTGCCTTTTCTGAAATAAATTCAAAGGTTGGTTGTTCTACAGATCTCAACAAATCCTCGTATTCAGAGGCTTGGATAATCTTATGACCGTTCTCAAAGGCCTTTTGTGTTAGGAATTCCATTGATGGATGCTTACTAGTATTATCCAGGTCCTCATATAGTTCCATTGGTACTACCTTTTGGTTCATAGATTCTGCCTTCAAAACGATGAATTCCAAAGATGGATTCTCCAATTGTCTCATTATTTCTTCATATTCTGCAATAGTAATTAGTCTCTCATTATGCTTAGTGGCAGCTTCTCTAATATACTGCACATCTGGGTTTTCAATAGTCTCCTTCATATCATTCAATTCCTTAATTGGAAGCAATACTTGGTTATGCTCGTTGGCCTTTTCTTTTAAGAATTCTAAGTCTGGATGTTTGAATGTCTTTTCTAGTTCTTCCAAACGCTCATTTGGAATGGCAACCATATTATTGTTCTTAGCGAATATCTTGATTAATTCCACAGATGGGTTGGTTGCTTTTTCCTTCAGTTCTTCTAATTCTAACTTTTCAGTAATGACGTAGCCGATTTTATCGGCATTATGCTCTAGCCAATCCTTGTTTGGATTAGACAATTTATTATTCATGTCGTTGTATTTTTCTTCCGTGATGATTACACGGTCGTTTTGATCAGCAAGCCATTTCATGACTTTAACTTGTTGATCTTTATTATTTTCCAGAAAAGACGCTTTGATTTTGTCCACAGATGGGGTTTCTAGTTCATTATTGATGGTCTCCCATTCAGATAGTTTCATGGTCTTGTAACCATCTTTCTTAATCTCTTCAATCATTTGCTCAGTGGTCAATTTGGCATGTGTTTCCTGGGATTGGGGTATCAGTTTCATATCGTGTTTTTTGGCAATTTCCTCAACTTCGTCTAATGAAAACTCAGATTCCGGTATGCGATCAAATATATCATCATCAACTTCATCATCATGGAAATCCTCAGAGACAAACTTCCTCGATTTCAGAAACTTAACCAGGTTTGTTTGAAGTTTCATCAACCTTTCATTGACACTCTTATTTTTATTGGCCAAATCGTCATTTTCGTCATTCAGACTATGTAATCTCTGCTGCATCTCTTTTTTCTCATCATCGCCCTGGACACGCTGAGTCCCCAGTTGTTCCTGCATCCTCTTGTTATCCAGTTTCATAACTTCGAACTCTGTCTTCAGGGACTCCAGTTGTTTGCCCAGAGTGTCAGACTGCTCCGCAAGAGTGTCTCTATCCGTCTTCAAGAGCTGCAAAGATTTGTTACAGCTATCCAAGTTTGCCTCCAGATCCCAGTTCAATTGTTTCAAATCCTGAACTTCCTGCTCTAGCAAATCTTTATCCACCCGCAACTTACCCTCGCTCTCCACTAATACATCATGCCCGGACTTCAGCTCCTCAAACTTCTTCTTAAACTTATCATTAGCCGCCTGTAGCCGCCGACACTCCATCAACAAATTCTCACTCAAGTCCATAGTGAAATTGATGTCCTTGGAGTTGTTAGACCTAACCATAGACCCATAAGAATGACTGCCAGCAAACATAGGCACATCAACTTCCTCGCTAGATGCGAGATCAGTGACCTCATCAGCAGCACGTCTCAGTTCCTCATCTAAATTCTCCATTTAAAATTTCTCTTTTTTTTCTCCTTATTCTTCCCTACTTGTATTTTTACTGATCTGTATCTGTGTAGTAGTAATTTATAGAAATATTTTAGCCGCCAATTGTATTAAAAACAAAGAAGATCAAAAAACTCCTTCATGCTAATTGGTGCCCTTAAAAAAAAGAAAATTTTTTTGATTTATTAAATTTTTTGTTTACGCAACCAAAAATTTCCCCAGAAAAAACCGGAGATGCTGTTGTACGTAGATATGTCAGGTGATACCTTTTAATGTCTTAGTAAACGAAACTTACCCTGATAACAAAATATACAAATATACGATAAACCCGTGACATAATCACACAAAACGATAAAATTTACTCAACGAATCAGATGCCGAGATTGGAGATGGGGACCGGGTAACAGTTTGTAAGTAAAAGGAAAAAAAAGCACTCGGAGTGCGTCTTTTAAAGGGCGGAGACATGAGAGATAGAGAGCAGGCCCAAAGGGATCCGAGAATACGGGAATTTACTTTACTTTCTTGTATTTAAACTCATCTATCCTTTTTCAGTTTTTATACCTTAGCAACTGATTAAAACACCTAAAAGCAAAGAAGTATTCATATACTATTGCACAAACAAAAACAAAACAAAAAAATTTAATATGTTGTCCAGGTCGGCTGTTGTTATGAGAAGGTTTGCCAGTCCTCAACACGTGAGGCTGCCAATGCAGAGGATTCCATATGTTGCGCAATACCGTTGGGCTTCTACCTCCGTCAAGGTGCCATCTATGGCTGAATCTCTAACTGAGGGTTCTTTGAAGGAGTACACTAAGAAGGTCGGTGAGTTTGTAGAGCAGGATGAGCTTTTGGCTACCATTGAGACCGATAAGATCGATATCGAGGTGAACTCGCCAGTTGCTGGTACTGTTACCAAGCTGAACTTTGAGGCTGATGACACTGTTACTGTGGGTGATGAGCTGGCACAAATCGAGGAAGGTGGTGCTCCAGCTGGCGGCGATGCCGCCCCTAAGGCTGCCGACAGCTCCGCAGGTGCTGCTCCTGCTGCAGAGACCCAGGCTGCTGCTCCTAAACAAGAATCCGCTCCAAAGGCCGAGGAGAAGAAGCCAGCTCCAGCTCCAGAGAAGAAGCCAGAGGCTCCAAAGCAAGAACAACAAGCACCATCTTTCACTAGCTTCTCCCGTAACGAAAACAAGGTTAAGATGAACCGTATGAGAATGAGAATTGCTGAGAGACTAAAGGAATCTCAAAACACAGCTGCCTCTCTAACCACCTTCAACGAAGTTGACATGTCTGCTTTGCTAGAGATGAGAAAGTTGTACAAGGATGAGATCATTAAGAAGACCGGTACCAAGTTTGGTTTCATGGGTCTATTCTCCAAGGCCTGTACCTTGGCCGCTAAGGACATTCCAGCTGTCAATGGTGCCATTGAGGGTGACCAAATCATTTACCGTGACTACACAGATATCTCTATCGCTGTTGCCACTCCAAAGGGTCTAGTCACTCCAGTGGTCCGTAACGCTGAATCTCTGTCCGTGATAGAAATTGAACAAGAAATCGTCAGATTGAGTCAAAAGGCCAGAGATGGTAAATTGACCTTGGAAGATATGGCCGGTGGTACATTCACTATCTCCAATGGTGGTGTCTTCGGCTCCCTATATGGTACTCCAATCATCAACATGCCACAAACTGCTGTCTTGGGTTTGCACGGTGTCAAGGAAAGACCAGTTACTGTTAATGGACAAATTGTCTCTAGACCAATGATGTACTTGGCTTTGACTTATGACCACAGATTACTAGACGGTAGAGAAGCTGTTACCTTCCTAAGAACAGTTAAGGAATTGATTGAAGATCCAAAGAAGATGTTGTTGTGGTAAATCAAATCATTATAATCAATATTCTTATTAAATTAATACCTTGCAGAATATTATATTCCATACTCACACATACTAATATTGAAAACCAAAAGGACTAAAAATAATAGTTCTTCGTCTTCATTTTTTTGGACCGGTTTTTAGAAAAATTTCTTCAAATGCCACATTACAAAAAGCCTATTTATTGTATATTTTCTTACTCTTTCAGATATTCTTATCCTCTGTCAAATAAATAACAAACGAACAAGCTATTGACTAGTAAATAAAATAACAAAATCTAACCTTTCTATCAAATTAAAGCTTTTAGTTAATATAAATGTTACCGTATATAATTAATTGTCTCATGTACTAAATGCGGATCTTGTTTATCAATTATGCCAAATTGTTTTAGGTCACCCCAAAATGTAGAAAGTTTACCTTGACAAAACAATAAATATTGAAATATTTTTTCATCTGTACCTTCTGTTGGACTTGGTGTGGATTGATTAGACGAGTTTCTACTCGTTTTAATAGTTCCACTTTGAAGTATGGCCCAAATAGACCAAAAAAGCTGGGAGCATGGTCTCCAATTGCGTATATCGCTTTCTAGCTTCGATTTTTCATAATATATATCATTTGCAGATTCAAGATAATAATTTATAAACTCAGTCACTTTATCAGAAGTTGGATACCTTTCATAATCGCATCTATAAGAATCATCTCTATCATAGTCATGCATCCATTCACTTAAATGATTTGCAATGTCAAAAGCAACTGAGTTAGGTCCTGCATACTCAAAATCAATTAGCATAGTTTCTCTTTTCTGTGAATCATCTTTGTTAATCAATAAAACGTTTCCGTGTTGTAAATCATTGTGTGCAAAAACAAAATTATTATTATCATTATAATGGCAGTTACTAAACAACCAATCTCTATACTTTAACACTGCTGATTTGAAGTAATTCCAACTGGAGCAATGCAAAAATTTCCTTAGATTTTCCTCATTATTAATCCATTCTAAACCAACGGTATCCAAAACCTCAAACCATTCTTCCAGTTTATGAAAACACGAACCATACTTGTACTGTTTTTCCTTTGGAGCCAAAACCACTGATTTATGTAGCGTGTACATTGAACTACTGATGCTTTTCATAACCCAAGGGTCACATAGTGCATCTCTAGCCACAGATGATGATCCTCTAATATAAGCTTCGAACCTACCGTTGACGAAACAACCCACTATACGTGGACCTTTCAGGTTTGCCTCTTGCAACCGTTGCAAAACTGTAATTTCATAGGACCTATCAACAATCGCTTCTAATTTAGCACCGAATATTCTCAACAGTATCGAGTACTTGTTGTCGTATATAGCTTCATAGATCACGTTTGTCAAAGCACCTTTGATTTTTCTCAGAGAGAAATTCGCAATTGATTTGGATTCAATTTCATTCCAGAGACCCAAATCAACAATTGTGTTCCAAACCTCTTGAGTTAGCTTACTCTTAGAGACCGATGGATCAAGGAGACGTTCAACAAACGGCACATTATCTCCCAGCGTAACCAAATTATCGTGTTCCGCACCTTTTGCAGCGTATACCTTGTGCTTAAAATATGACATCAGCCAACTTTGTTCCAGTTATCTCACCAAATCATGCAAAATCAAAATACAAACAAAACAAAACAGTTTGCTACACGGAGTTTTAATTTTAAATAAAATGCAAGTCAAGTGGAGTCACCATTTTTTAAAGCTCGTCATGTGATTTCGATATTTTTTTTTTGATGCTGCTGCTTTCAGTTCGAGATACCAAGATCATAATCTACGCATCATCACATGATAACAGAAACCAACCAAAAATAAATCAATATTGATATAACTTGATGTCTTATTTGGAAACAAGAGAGAGAAACAGAGAGAAACTGGTAGTGTACATGTTGTTTCAGCTAGTCATGCCATAGTATGAGGTAATTATGGGAGTCTCTGCTTCCAATTCACTCACATAACTCTTATCACACATATTGAACAATCTGGCCCCAATGAGTTTCCATTATTGTAAAACACCTTTTTGTAAATTGTTTACCTCCTTCAGACTGCCTCCACGTCCCCCTCCAATTAATACCTTCACTTTACTGTTCGCTTTCCTAATCGGGTTATAAGGATCCTCAATAATGGTTCCTGATTCGGAAAAATGTAAACAATGAAAAAAAAAAATCAATTGAGAACAATTTTTTTCTATTATTATTCTAATGGAAATAGATAGTGAAAGAGGCCATGCTGTCGATCCTTTAAATGTAGGGGGAGGAAAAGAGAAGCATTACTACCATTATATATATATCAATTACAAGATTTCAAAGGGTAAAAAAAACAAACAACCAAAACAACAATAAATATAAGATAACAAATAATAATAAAGCAAGGAAGAAAGCTGGTATTTCTTTTCAAATATATTCATAGAAACCAAACTAAGGTAATAGTAATACTTAACAAAAAAAACCAACAACTACAAATATGGATACCGATTGGAGTACGAAGCTGTCGTCGAATGACGATTATTATCTAAGAGACTCTAAGAATCTGAATATATCGTTTGGCAATGACGATATGAACTTTGATATGGGCATGCTGCTCAACGACAGTAATAACAACAGCAGTAATAATAATGACTTCGATGGTTACATGCTGGAGAATTTTCTCAATGAGGAGTCGCTCAATAAAATCGATGACGCTGTGAATATGGAAGACATCGAGAGCCTTGATATACTGGATGTTCCAAAAATGGAGCCCACAAAGAAACCCAAGACCGAATGGAACTTGGACATGGACAACAAAAACAAAGCCGCTACCGAAGGTAAGAGTGCTTTCTTCAACGACAAAGCCTCTATTGAACTTCTCTCTTCGCCGCTAGGTGAGGCTCTTTGGAAACAGCAGGAGGAGTTACGTAAAGCGTTGCGCATCCAGCAGGAATTAAATGCTCAAGTAGTGAAAAAACTGGATCAAACAGTGGAGCAACAAGTACAGTTACAAAAAGCGCTGCAACAACAAAACCATTTAGCACCACCTTCAAGACCAACACAACAGCAACAGGATTACTCGCTATCGCCGGCTTTAAGCCATGGTAATAACAATAACGATTACATCGATTTATTGATGGATGGTCAAGAGGAACATGATGATCTACAAATTGGTAAATCCTTCATGATGAGCAGCAACACTGCTTTCAACGGTTCACCAATGAAAAGAGAGAATAAGCTGGGCAAGAGAAACACGTACCTCAAACCTAATATGAAGTTAAACTTCCAAGACGGAGGGAAGAACAAGGCCGCAGCCCCACCACCTTATACACCAAAGAGTAGAGTCTCCTCGATGACATTCACACCAAAGACATTGGCCACCCCGGACAACCATGAGGAAACGCTGCAGAATGTGACGATATCGCCACAATCGGTGACAATGTCACCCGTGATAGGGCTTGGGCTGCACGTAGCACCTTCTGAGGGGAGCAGCAAGATAGACATTATGCCAACAATCCCGGGATCTGCGAGCGCTACACCTGCGGGCAAGCAAAAGCCAAAGAAGCACTATCAATTCGACATGGAGTACCCATTGTACGACAACGACGAGGAGGATGAGCAATTTGAAGAGAGACAAAACTCCCAGCTACACCTAGTGGACAGCTCATTGTTGCTGCCACCGGACTCCTCCAGTCCCGAGAGAAGGGGAACCTCGAGCAGCAGCCCGCAAGAATTGTCCATGTCTCCTGGCCCATCACCGGTCCTCAAGGCCCGGGACATGAAGTCCCGCCCTGGGTCACCAGTCCGCCTCGATTTCAGCAAGAACACATACCTGGACGCCGCGCAAGACGAGGACGAGGACGAGGACATTCCCGCAAGCCCCACCAAGATCACCCGAAAACTCACCACCTTGCCTCGCGGCAGCATAGACGTCTACGTCAAGGAGCTGCCGGACAGACAGTACGAGTGCATGTTCCCGGCCTGCGGCAAGCTCTTCAAGAGACGCTACAACATCCGCTCCCACATCCAAACACACCTCGAGGACAGGCCCTACGCCTGCGACTACGACGGCTGCGACAAGGCCTTCGTGCGTAACCACGACCTCGTACGACACAAGAAGACTCACCAGGAGAAGAGCTACGCATGCCCCTGCGGCAAGAAATTCAACCGCGAAGACGCCCTCGCGGTGCACCGCAGCAGAATGATCTGCATAGGTGGGAAAAAGTACTCTAACGTCGTCATCAAACGGTCGCCAAGGAAACGCGGTCGCCCCCGCAAAGAAGATAGCGCATCACCGACAAAAGAACTCGTGTCCCGAATGGAGGAAACACTTACCCGTCAAGCGAATTATGTAAGCCATTAAATACTCCGTAACAAAGAATATTGCTAAAAATATACAAGAAGAAATTGATTTCTATTTTCTATACTTATTTCCGCCGCAATTACCACAGACTGTGAAACCACTGTGGTTGTCTCTCTCTCTCCGGGAAAAACTCAGGAAAGAAGTACCATGCACGTAAATCCTGTTGCCTTTTTTTTTTCTTTCTTTCATTTTCCAGCAACCAGGAATTTTTGTGAAAGGAACAAATAAAAAAATAGATATTCCGCGAAGAAACGCCCGCACCCCACCAGTAACCCTCTTTGTCCTTAGGGATACCTGAAAAAAAAAAAGTAGACAACAAGTTTTTCCAATAACCCTTACAGTACTACACAGAAACGTACGCAGTAATTAGGAAAAATAAGAAGAAAAGTGTCAATTGACACAAGAATAACCCTTTGGGTTACGGATACTGTCAAAAAAAAAAAAAATAAAAAAATTAAACAAAATTAAACAAAATTAAAATCATGTGTACAATAGAACAAATATTTATGGGAAGGAGTTTAAAAACTAATAAATGGACTTTTGTATTGATATCCCATGAGGTATCCTTTAAGGTAATCTTTAGGACAAAAAGGAAAAAGAAAAATTAAAAGAGCAATTAAACCTGGGAAGAGATTTAAGAGAATTTTCAGCAATATTTAAAGAGGTAATAAAGCACATAAATTAAAAAATTAATATTCCTATTCTGCATTTATTGATAACGAAAATAAAACAAATACAATCACAATCACAATCACAAGAAAAAAAAAATAACTATGCTAGATAATTTGGTTGGTCAACTTCTTTTTAAGAGAGATGATGACGATGGTGCTACACCTGTTTGTGAGAGTGAGAATGAATTCGACGGTAAGACGAATTTGCGTATTCTGGCGGTTTTCATGGTTTTGTTATCGTCCGGGATCGGTGTGTATTTCCCGCTGCTGGCGTCCCGTTACTCTGCTGTAAGAATGCCTTCGTGGGTGTTTTTCATCGCCAAGTTTTTTGGGTCTGGTGTTATTGTCGCTACTGCTTTTGTGCATTTGTTAGAACCTGCCTCTGATAACTTGGGTAATCCTTGTCTGGGCGGTACTTTTGCTGACTACCCATGGGCCTTTGGTATCTGTTTGATGTCGCTGTTCCTGCTATTTTTGATAGAAATAGTCTCCCATCACTACATTCACAAGGCTATGGGTGGTGAAGGCGGCGAGCATAACCACTCCCACAACATGCCTTCTGAATTCAAGGCTCATACTCATGCTTACGAAGAAGTTGATGAGGATGAGTCCTTGGGTGGCCATAGCCATACTCATAACCATGGTGGAGAGGTAGATGACGATGAGAAGTTCAAGCTGCCACATTTCGGAGATGACAGCAAATACCAGAACTTGATCGAGGCTACTAACATGTACGACGACTCACTAGACTACAGTGACTCTCACAAACACCAACACACTAACAGTATCTCAAAGGAGGCTGGTCAAGTTCATGAAACTACCCACGATGATCCTTTGGCTAATTTGCCAGGAAGGGACCATTTCTCACATGACTTGGAACACCAAGATATTACTGCAAACATGACTCCTCAACAGAAGAAGAACTCTGAAAAGTACTTAAACCAGTTGACCGCTGTGTTTATCCTTGAATTCGGTATCATTTTCCACTCTGTATTTATTGGTCTATCATTGGCCGTTGCAGGTGATGAATTTAGAACTTTATTTGTTGTCATCGTTTTCCACCAAATGTTTGAGGGTCTAGGTCTAGGTACTAGATTAGCTGAGACATACTGGCCACACTCAAAGCGTTGGTTACCATGGGCAATGGGTATGGGTTACACAGTTACCACACCTATTGCTATTGCCATCGGTATTGGTGTAAGACACACTTTTGCTCCAGGTTCTAGACACGCCTTAATCACTAACGGTATCTTCGATGCTATTTCTTCTGGTATTTTGATTTACACTGGTCTGGTTGAGTTGATGGCTCATGAATTTATCTTCTCCTCTCAATTCAAGGGCGAGGGTGGTTTCAGAAAAATGCTATGGGCTTATCTAATGATGGCTACCGGTGCTGGTGTTATGGCTCTGCTTGGTAGATGGGCTTGATTATTCAATCCTCCAAATTTTATTTTCAGTTACAAAAATTATCAAAAAAATTTTATTCCCCTCGTATCTCATAGATTTTTTTATCATTATTTGAAATTTTAAATCATAAAATGCTATCCTTACTGTGGAGGTGTTATATTAGCTCGCAAACTTTTCATGGCTAAATATCACCCTAATGACAGTAGAATTGTTATGAACACTCGGATATTACCTGAACTTCCCTACCACTATTTAATGTCTCCTTACGAAAATCATTCATTATTCATTATTATCACTTGTACATTAACCATATACCGACTTCTGCATTTTATGTTATCTCTTATTTATTTCACATTTCATTTTGAATACAACCTTACTAATTTATTTTCTCAATTAATTAAATACTAAAATCAATATTTTTTATAGAACAACTTTTCATATCGAGTTCAAATCTTTTTCTACTCATCTCTGGTTAGTTTCACTTTCATTTCCAGGCCTTCCTTAATCTCCACAGTTGGTAATTAATATGACCATGAGGAAAGTATGATTTAAGTTCGTCTCTCATAAATAACATATTATTTCACAGTCGCTTTTTATTAAGCAATTACTAATTAATTCTAATGATTGTATAATATATCTTTAATATGTATAAAGAGGAGTAAGGTATTTATAATTGTATACTTTGTTCCTTTCATCATTTTTGGAAGTTTGAAGGCTTTCCTTTGTTAGTAATAGTACTAGCAGCTGCGGCGTTGCTAGCTGTCTTTTCCGTATTTATGTTTGTTAGTTTTTGATTGTATGCAGAAGATGCGTTCCATTTACGCACACTTCTGATTTCGTCAGCAGAGTAACCAGGTATTCTAATATTCCAGTTTCTTTCTAAATGAAGTTGAATGTCTCTAGGCTCAAGGTTATCCGACTTTCTATGTTTCGCCAACCTGCAAGCAAAACCTGTTACATTCGTTACAAAATCGTCTGCCAAATCTAGTAAAATTTCCTCAACATCACCATCAATAACTGTTTCACCATCACCTTCATCGACACCTATAGATTTCACCAGTTCACGTAGTTTACGCTTGGACATCACTCTATCAGTATCGATCTCATAAGGTGGAAGTGTAGTAATAACAGGTGTATTAAGAGCGGTTGCATTCATTGCTGTACCATCAGATATTGTAGGTCTGTTTGATCTGTAAGCTACCGGAGATGGTGGGTCCACAGATAGATTATCGGCAATAGGCACGGTTGGATCAGATGGTTTGAAAATGGAAGACTTATTTACTGCTGTTGGGTTTGCCGTAGATGCTGCAGCATTAACATTTGTAACGGGTGACTGTTGTCCCTGTGTGCCTGGAGTCATGCCTTGACTTCCGCTGTTACCAGGAGTTTGGGCAGCTGGGACAGAACCGCTAGGTTCAGATTTCACGGGAGGTTTCATTTCTTGTTTAATTGATTGATTCAAAGCATCAGTATTAGGAGCAGCCGCAGGAGTGCCGGTGGTATTAGCCTGCGGTGTAGCTACAGCTGGAGTAGAGGCCGTTGCCGAAGCTTGTGCCGGTACCTGGGAAGCTGAGCCAGCTTGTGAAGGTGCACCAGCTGAAGCTTGTTGCTGCTGTTGTTTCTGCTGCTGCATCATCCTTTGCTGCTGCGAACTTCTCTGCAGTAGACGTTGTAGAGCTGGATTTTGTCTAGCACATTCGATATAGAAGTTCTTCTTACTATTCTGTAATTCCTGTTGTAATGCCTGGTGTTCTAACCTGATGGCCTTGATGTTCCTCAGAAGCTCTGTCTTCTTCTCATTCAACTGTTTTTTAGCCTCCTCATCTGTCTGTTTATTGATTTCCGCCACTAGTCTATCTATATTCTGCTTGATAAAAGTATGTTTGTCCTTGATGGCACTAGCACGAGCCTGGAAGTTCTGTAAAAGAGACTCATATTGCTGATTTTGTTCAGGAGTCAACACCTGCTTAATAATATTAGCTAGTTGACTGCCACTTCCACCAGACCCCCCACTTGCATTTCCACTAGACGCACTTCCACTTCCACTTCCACTTCCAGTGCCACTTCCTGCTCCACCAGCATTTCCAGCTTGCTGCTGCTGCTGTGCTCTAGCCAGTGCCTGTTGTCTCCTTGTATAGTTCTCATAAACCGCTTTCAGTTTAGCTGCTTGTAACAACAGTTCTTTACCCCTAGGCGTCTGTTCACCGACTTTCTTCGCCTCACTCACAAGTTGCTTAAACCTCGCCGTCAGTTCCTGTATCTGCTTATGTTGAATTGAACTCTTGGAGGCTTCATTTTTAGTATCTTGAGATGTATTATTATTATCAGACATTTGTACCTACCTGAAAGAGTATTTTTACTTCCTTTATATCTCAAAATCAGTCTCTCTCTCCCTCTCCTGTAGAAATTCAAAAGCTTAAAATTGCAATTTTAATTACTGGTTTTAACATCTTTATTGATTATTAACGCTTTCACAGTGCGAAATGGAAAAAAAACCGAAACGAAATTTCGTTTCGTCCTATCGTTTGGTGTGATACTTGCAGAGCTACTATATACGAGATTACACGTGGTGTACGTACATACCGATACAACATGTGATCATTGTTCAGAACGATGTAATATCATGTGACATTAGTGTATATAATGACAATTATATATCCACAATTTTTCTTTCTTTTCTTTCTTTTTTTTATTTAAAGTATTGGTGTTTTAATATTTTAATTAAGTAGGCTTAATTATGTTCAGAGGCTGTTTATTTTAGTCTTGTGTAAAAGAATATCCTACAGGTTTTATAAAAATAGTTTTTTTTTATTATTTGTAACATATTAGCAATTACATAATTTTCTTGTATTATAGGGATGGCAGGTCTCGAGCAAGTTTTTCAAATTTTTTAGGTCTCGAGCAATTTTTCAACGCCACGAAAAAAATTGTAAAGGAGGTGAAAAAAAATAACAAGAGCGTAGATCACTTTCATTATTTTTGGTATCTCTTAGAAATGGCAGTACAATGATAAAAAAAGAAAGAAAAATGGTGTTGGGAAGCAAATGAGATATCGCTATTATGAATCATTTTCGTGTTGATTTAATCTTTGAAGGTATATAATGAGAGCGTTTTCTTTCTTAAAAGGGTGCTATACTCATTTTCTTTACATCACAAAACTATCAAGAATAAAATAATATGAAGTTCGGTGTTGCTTTACTTGCATTGGGGTCAATGCTGGATGTAGTGGCTGCAGGACCCTACGTGAAGCTCGGATTTGACAAGTATACTGGTGAGACGTATGAGGCTGCTAAACAGAATGGACAACAGCAAGGAATGTTGAGGAAAAGGGCTGATTACCAGGGAGTCACCCTCGAAAACCAGCAGAACTTCTACTCTGTGGAGCTGATGATCGGTACACCACCACAGAACGTGACGGTGCTGGTCGACACGGGTTCTTCTGACCTGTGGGTTGTGGGTAATAACAACCCATACTGTAAGAGAGACTTTTTGTGGAAGAGACAAGACAATGATGATGATGATGATGATGATGATAGCGATGATGGTGAATTTGGTGGAGCTAGTATTCAAAGTATAGTCTCTGCTATTCGCTCTGAGTTTGGAGGTGATGACGGTTCTGATAACGATTATCCTACTGCCAGTTCAGACATTCCACAAGCTGAAAGGACTATAGATTGTAAACAATACGGTGTGTTTGACATGGATGACTCCTCTACGTACAAATCCAACGACACCGCTTTTTCTACTAGCTACGGTGATAACAGTTACGCTGATGGTCTATGGATCACTGACGTTTTGACGCTCGGAGGCGTTAACGTATCAGATTTACTGTTTGCCGTGGCCAATGTTACCAACTCTACCGTGGGTGTGCTAGGTATTGGTCTAGCATCATTAGAGTCCTATGTCCCAAATGATCTTTCAGAGTCCACTGAGACCAGAGAATACAACAATTTCCCATTGGTCCTGAAAAAGAACAAGGTCATACAAAAGGTTGCATACTCCCTGTTCCTAAATAGCGCAGACGCCGTGAACGGTCAATTACTATTTGGTGCTGTTGACCATAGCAAGTACACTGGTAATCTATACACTCTACCATTGGTAAACTCGCTCTATGATCAAGGTGTAGATACACCAGAACAACTAGAAATAACTTTAGATGGTATGGGATTACAAACTTCACAAGGTCAAGTTACACTATTCAGTCAAAAGTTACCAGCATTATTAGACTCAGGTACTACTATTACATATTTGCCTGAAGAAGTCTTCAATATTGTGGTGTCTCAAATGAAAGCTACTTTTGATGACACTGGAATGATCAGGCTGAAAAGCTGTCCAGCATCCAACGATGATACTAAGTTGGTTTTTAGCTTTGGCGGTGCCCCCATTTACATTAACTTGACCTCTTTTATCGTCAAGGATGGTGACAACTGTTTGGTTAACATTATGCCGCAATCAGATGAGGGAATAATTCTTGGTGATAACTTTTTATCTAATGCTTACGTAGTCTATGACTTGGAGGATAAAGAAATTTCAATTGCACAGGCTAAATTTGACGATTCTGAAGAAAACATCGAAGCCATTGTAAGCACTGTTCCGGGGGCCATCAAGGCACCTGGTTACTCTGCCAGCTTTTCCGTATACCCTTCGGTTTATACCACTGGTGGAAATATTTTCACTTTCAACCAAACGAGTACACAAACACAAAACAACTCAACCCATCAAACCACATCCAACAGTCGTAGTACAGGAGGAAGTATTACCACAAGAACTACTTCACGTTCTTCATCAGGTACAAGTACTACTACAAAGTCAAATGAGAAAAAAAATGTTGCTGTAGCCAACGTTAATAATCTTTCTTCTCTATTCGGCGTATTCTTACTAAGTATTTTGACATTCATTGTTTAGTGTTATCTTTTCACTATTTTCTAGCCGGTAGTGAAGTTATAGACTTCTGTTGCCTTGCCCATCCAGATTTTTTTTTTAGTATTTTCATTTAAGTTTTGCCAAAAGCAACATAACTACAAAAATCAAACCTACTGGGACAGTACCGAAACTAGAATCCATTTAGCTAAAATTCTTAAGATGTTAAATATTATAAAAAATACCATATAACAAAATTTAATGAACAATTCCTAATTAAATTCACAAAAAAAAGCAAGTAAATAGATACCTAATCCAGAACTTAGTTGGTCACCATTATCGTGGGACTCAACTTCTAAAAGAAGTTGGTATTCCTATCACTTTATTTCTGGCAAACATTAGTTTTTATATAATATCTCTATGATATACGCCATTTCCCTATTTTATTTGGCTAGGCTCTTGTAAATCGAGAACTCAATCTGATGTGACACAATCTTGAATAGCTCTCAAGAAAATAAAAAAACTACACACAGTATTATGTGTTCTGTAGTGCTGCTATCTACTTCATTATACCATATATATAAATATAGCAGTATAAACGTGATTAAGAACGTATAGGTTGATGTCATTACTAAGTCATTATCGATGCTTTTTTTCTATTTTCGCTGTGCGCTGCCTTTTTTCCATTTTTTCTGCTTAAAAAGAGAGATAGAGAGATAGTGTTCTTTCGATTTCTGTTCTCTATTTTTATCTATTTTTCTTTATCTAATAGCTAGTAAATCCTCATATTGATTGTGTCTTTTCCTAATATAAGAGGATAGGACCAGTTAAGAGATATATTGTTGAAGAAAACACAAAAAAGCAACTGAAAAAATCAAGAAGAAGAGGTATAGATCATTAATATTAAATCAAGTAGATTTTTGGGTATTGTTAAGGCCTGAAATATACAGAAAAACAAAGCTACATTTTAAACAACTTATCGGAAGACTCGATGTCTAATCCAGAAGATAGAAGTTCAACGGATGACCGTTTGAATGAAAATACAGGCGGAGAAGGAAGTAATAATGACAATAATCCTGCTGACACTACTACCCAGAACAGTAACGAAAATGTTCCAAGAAGTAATGTAACTGTGCGTATCCAGTATCAATATTTTACGCCAGAAGGGCTAACTGAAATGAACAATAATAATGCAACTGCTGCAGGTGGAGATAGTAACCCTGGAAGTACTGATCCGACGACTATACATAATGCTGGTATATCTCCTAGTGTTGGAACTACACCGCGACTTGCTTCGTTAACTAATAACAATGCTACAGAGAGTCCGGACTTAATACTATCCTTCCAAGATGTTCCACTTACTTCACCTGAAAGGTTAAATTCGTTTATAACTATTGCTGCTGAGTTGGCTATGCGCAGATTCCAGGAACTAATGAACAGACCAAAGGGTATAACAAGAGAAGCCTTCGAAGGGCTTCCAGTAATAAGAATAGAAGAGTTACCAGATAAAGAAAACAGTAACTGTAGTATTTGTTATGAGCATTTCGAAGATGAGCCTGTTAAGAAGGATGATGAAAACAATAAGAAACGTACTAGAGAGACCTCAATTGATATGGATGAAGAAGACCGAGAGGACAATGCTAGTGTCAACAAACTACAAAGAACTGGATCAGAGACTCCCTCCTCGTATGTTACTGCCATGTCTACAAACAATATTGCTGATAACGAAAGAACTACTATCCCTTCGATTTTAAACCCTGAAGTAAACGAAAACATTCATGCGGAGCCAACTAGAAATAATGAAAATGAAACTACTAATGATCGAAATGTTGAACAAGAGGACATGGAAGAACCTGTGTATCAACATTCACCTACAGAGCTACCATGTCATCATATTTTTGGTAGGAGTTGTCTGTACCAATGGACTAGACTTGAGAATACTTGTCCTCTTTGTAGGAAAGTGATTATAGAGAATAATGAAAATGAAAGACAGCAAAATAATGAGGGCTCTTCAAATATGGAGGCCTTCGAAGCTATCAGACGTATGCTGTACAATACTACTGGTGCTAACCAAACCGATTCTCCAAGTGCCACGCCAACAACCGAGGGTAACCCAAATACAGCATCTACAAACCCGGAAACTAGTGCATCTCAGTCTGCTAATACCCCTAATCCTATTGGTCAACAAGCAGAAGGTGTGTCATCAGTTCCATTAGGAGGTTTCCAACCACGTCCTGCTGATGGATCAACTCCAAATAATAATGCAACTATTTCCAGAACAAGTATCATCTTTTTGAGACCAATGAGCTCAGGAGAAATGCCACAACTAGGTTCTAACAATGCTCCAATGGGCCAAATTCCTCCTGGCATTTTGCCTCCACGTGCTGCAAACACTGCAAGAACACCTATGCACATTCAGTGGATGCCAATATCCTTGATCAACCCAGCAACCAACTCACCGGATAATGTTCCACCAGAGCAGAATCATAGATTAAGAACTATCTTCGATCATATTTTTAGTGCTAGTGGTAGTGCAAATACGGTTGATACCCCAGTAAACTCTGAAAACAATCAAGAAGGCAACCAAGAAGGTTCCCAAACTGCTACTCAAAATCAAGAGACTAACAATAGTACCCCAAGAAACGCATTTTTTAGTGCAATGAGTAGAATTGCTGGGAGATTGAGACCTTCTCAAAATAACAATACGAGTAGTTTGAACACCAATAACGATTCTCAACCCTCTCAAGGTACCTCTGGAGGAAGCTTGAGGGATACGATTGCTAGAGCTCTCAACGAGAGGAGAAAGAGAACTAACACACAAACGAATGATTTAAGAGACGGGTTATTCAGTGCTGGTGTTGGTAGTTTTAGAAATCAGGATGGTCGTGTGTCAACTTTCCCAATCAATCACAATAATCCACTACATTTTACTCCAAATACAAATCAAAACAATGACCAAGCTACTAATCAAGTATCTAATGACAATAGAGAGCAAAGAGTTAATGATTCTTCTAATGAAGAGAATGTAAACGAAGAACAAAGAATGTCTGAATAAGCAACTTCTTCTTCTCTTTTATTTTTTTTTTCATTTCCTCCTTTTGTGTTATTAATTTACTTCATTGAAGAAATATGATTCATATTTCATAAATCACTATTGGCATTTATTGTTATACCATTATAATGACCCAAAACAAAAACATTTCTTAAAGATTTAAATTTGCATAGGAAAAATTTCATTTCCATATCCGCATAAGGACCCCCCAAGCATTTCGATAGAGTTTTAAATAAGAGCATTATTACTGTCATATTCTCTAGTTTTTCCCAGAGGCAAATAATGAACTTCATATGTTTTATATAGAATACCACACATTATTTTTAATATGTTGACATATATTATTATATATATAATATGTTTATAAAAAACAAATATTACAATAAAAAAGACAAGTAATATTTAAAAATTAATAGAAGTAAAGAAAAAGAAAATCCTATAAAAAACAAGAAGAGCAACGTATAACAAATCAGCACTTGATAGTAAGTTATAAATCCGTCTCTCTTGCATTAAAATAAAAAAAAACAAACGTTGCCAACCATTTCATATTGTCAACATTTTCTTCTTCGAATGTTTTTATTTTTTAAATTTAACAAATCATTTTTTTCCTTTTACTTTTGATTATTTTAAAGATTTCCCTGTTTCTAACATTTGTATCATTGGATATAGAGGATGATAATAAAAAAGAAGTTATCTCTTATTTTATATTATAATTTGTGTGTGTGAAAAAAACAATAAAATATTTCGTTTTATGTGAATGGGCATTTTTTTGATTAAATTAAGCTATCTTACAAAGTAATGGTTGGTTGAGAATGTCTATCGTTGGCAGTAGAGTGAGGGAAGAATTCTAGGGTATCTTCATCAGAAAGTTTCAAGACTTGCTTGAATCTGGCACCAATCTTAGACAATGGCTCCTTGTCACAGGACTTGGTCCATAGGGCAAATCTGTTACCACCCTTTCTGACATTCAAAACAACACCGTTAATTTGAGAATCTTCCTCATCAATGGTCTCACCAATAACTGCTAGAAGAGTTCTCAACCACAATTCGTCTATCTCAGCACCCCTGCCTCTGACTTGGAAGGACCACTTACCACCCTTGGCGTTGGCAGAGTCTTCCCACTCTGGTCTGACATCGTTACGGAAAACATGGTAATCAGATTTTAGTGGCAGCTCGTGAGGCTCTGGAATGTTTTGAACAATGGCCCAGAACTCCTCCACGGATTGGAAAGCAGTAACTGGACGTAGCAGATCAGACCACGATTCAGACTTGTCCACAGCTGGCTTAGTATACCACAAAGTCCACTTAGTGTTCAATGGATGTTTAACCTCGAAATCCTTAGCATCCGAAAGAACAGTCTTTGGAGCGTCAACGTTCACAGTCTCTTCAAACTTCTTGGTAACTTCTTCAACAGACATCTTCTTTCTTGTATGGATCTGGTATTGTCTTTGTTATCTTAACCACTTCTTAAAGATAAATCAAATTTTTATCAAATACAGTTCTTGCTATATAGATGATGAGGGCCCTTTGCTCGGATTTTTTTTTTTCATCGCAACGAAGCAAAAAAAAAAAAATTTTTGCCTCGAAAATGTGCTGTCATACGAAGATATAGTAGAGTGTGATGTGTCACGTGTATGTTATATATATAAATATTAAATATTGCTATCTATCTATGTAAATACAGCTTATTGGTATCTTTATAATAATGGAGGTGCTGTGCATCCAGAGGGGCAGTTGGACATCTGTTCTGCTAGGAACCAATCCTGGGCGCAGTTGAAGTGGAGTTCGTGTCCGCAACGGAGGACACACAACGCTAGTTTCTTCAGTGGCTGGTTGCACAGGACGCACAAGGTGTTTGGTTTTGCGCAGGAGTCACAGTACCAGAACCCCACGGACCTGTCCTGAGCCATCTTCGAGGTTTCGTTTGTGAGGAGCTCGCCGCACCGGTCGCAGAATATCTCGATGGTCGATTGGTCACCCTCAGGGCCGAGTAAGTCGGTCCAGGGACAATATTTGAGTATTGCTGCGGCGATCTCAAATAGCTCATATTGGTGTAACAGTCGCACGAAATGCACTACGCTATCTTTCACTATCTCAATACCGGCGATATGGTAGACATCTTGGAACAGGATCAGGATATTCACGGCAAGGATAACGTTACCCATCTCAATGGCTTGCGAATGTATCTGTTTCAGCAACTTAACTGTAGACCAGGGAGGGGTGTTTTTATCTGTGTCGGATCCCGTGCTATCTCCAAGTTCACCGGATCTCTTCGATTGTAACATAGAGGCGTTATCATGTGGCCAGTCAAATGAATCTGCCCTAGTAGTTGTTGACGCTCTTGGTGACAGCTTCTTCAATAGTGCAAGCTTGGATGGCGTCGCAGAGAAGCTTCTTGCAGATGATAGATTATGCTTGGGGCTTGAGAATGAGTAACCGGGTGATTGTTTGCGTGACATATACATTCCGCCGCTGAAGGGTTCAGGAGATGGATCATTATTCATGAAAGTATCAATGAAGGAGGCCCGAGCTTCTCTCTTGTTCAAAATAGGAATGCCCTGTGTCATGTCACCCCGTTTGGTGCTTCCTTTCCTGCTACTCTTCTGAGAATAGTTGATATCGTCATCTTCACCATCATCATCTTCATCTTCTTCTTCAATAGCGCTGGAATCAATATCACTATTTCTGCTACTTGATGGGTACCGATCTGCAAGCTTCACAGGTGGACTTAACGCACTTGGTGATCTAGCAGGACTGCTGCTTGAAAATCTTCTTGAGAATAAATATTTGTTGTTATCTTCATTCTTTAGCTGCTCACCTAATTTGGATACAGGGGACTTGACATCTTCTGAAGCATCAGAAGAATAGTCAGATTTTCCATGATATGGACGTGGGTGCTCGGCGTATTCAGAGCTGATCTCACTAGTTCCCAACCTACTGAAGTCTGATAATAGCGAATGCTGACGTGTATCATCTACGCTCATTGGGGACTGCAGAATATTTCTTTCGAGCTCTACTTCCTCTCCATCAAATGATGTATAGTTTTTCAGATCCCAAAGTAACGAATCTCTAATCATTATCCATGTCTTGAAATTAGGAAGATCTTCGATAATGGAATAAACTGATGCATTATGGTTACTAGATTCCACCAACTCCAGAAGCATTTTAACTCTATCTTCTACATTTTGTAACTGATTCTGTTCCTGCTGAATTTCTTTAGTTATATTTGACTCAAACTTTGATCTACTGTCGTTGGTATTATATGACTTCAAATTCTCCGTGTCAGCTTCTGATGCGTCATTTGTAGTTGAAGATCTTCTCGTTGATGTCGAAAGAGTTCTCTCTCTTGTCCTATCAGTCTTTTCTTTAACAATATTAGCCCAAGTAGCATTTTCTGAAATATCAAACCGTTTCATTAAATTTTGCTTTATATTGTCATCATTGGCACTTAGTTCCCTGCTTAATTCGAAGTTTTGATCCATAAGCTTCTCTTGCCTAAATGAGAATTCAAGCTCCCTGGCAAGAAATTTGAAGATCTCAACATTGGACGCTCTAATTGATGAAACTTTCGGTAGAAAACTGTTTTTCTTTAGTTCAATAATTCTTGATTTTCTAGTATTTTGATACGCTTCAGGTAAATCCAAAGTGACTATTAACGGTGACCTTAAAAACTTATTTTCTATGATTTCATCTTGAGTTGCCATACTTGAAATTGACGTCGAGGATTTATTGATTGATGACAGAGTTAGGGAAGAAATCTGGGGTTTTGGAGTCAATCCAAACCCTGGCCTCTTGGGTGTAGCTCTATCCGAATTGTAGTTCACACTACTATTGCTCAAACCCCGTTTAAGATTTGCCATGATACCTGTGCCTGGAGTTGGCGTCTCGGTTTTCACTGCTGGAGAATGTTGTTTCTGAAAGTTGATCCTTTCTGAATATTCTTCTTGTTCTGATACCTCATAAGAACCGTGCTCCTGGTTCAAAAACAAAAGCCCACTACCATCGACATCTCTCCATTTAACGACATTCTTTGGTAATTGGTCTAGAACGGTTGGCTCATTAGAAATATCCCAACCATTGATATAGCCTGCTTTATCAACATTAAATATAAGGTTGGAATCCCACCACACTAAACCTAACGATGAGTTTCCTGTGGTTAACAAATGCTTTGGTATATATTTTCTCGCCAAAGAATATATGTTAACCTCAGCTTCATCTCCCATAGCTGATAAAGCTAATAAGGAGTTAGAAAGAATTTTATCATGATGGGGTCTGAACTTTAATTTTGTAACAGCTGATCCCGTGTTGATTGTCATTTCGGGAAGTATATTGGAGGAGACAGATGAACCTATAAAATTGCTGTGGCTTACTGATGGATTATTTGCAGGTGGAAGGAATGTTGTAGACAGTGGTGTATTTTCGGATTGTTTCCGTTCACCAACATACCAAACAGAACATTTACCGTCTCTACCACCTGTTGCAATATATTCTTGATGAGGATGCCAATTTAGACACAGACCAGGTCCACTATGCACGTTAATCTTCCGCTCAACTTGGTTAGGTTGTCTAATATCATATTTAAGCAAGACACCAGTATCATGAATGGATGCAAAAGTATACCCGGGAGTAGATGAACCCGATGTCTTCGGATCTCCAAAGGAGGCGAAATTATAGGAAGGCATCCATTTAACATCTCTTATAGAATCATAGGCTGTTCTAACGTTTATGTCACTTCTTCCTTGTTTTTTCATCGAGTTTGTTCTTAAATCCCAAATTTTCACGCAGCCATCTTGTCCTCCACTGATTAATAATTGAGTCTGTGCCATATTGAAATCAAAACTGTTAACTGCCCTAGTGTGTCCAGATAACACCTGTGTTAGAGGATTATCGACATCTCGAGACTTGTTCAAATCATACAGTGATATATCTGTTGAGTTATTACACACTGCAAACATGTGACTGTAGCCTTGAAACCCACATTTGATGTCAGCTGTGTTGCTGATTTTTGCACCTTTAGTCCTCTTAGAAAGATTGGGCAGTATCCATTGATTAGTATTCTTTTGAGTCACATTATTCGTTGCCTGAATGAAATCATGTACACACACAATGGAATTGTCTACTGTTGAAAACTTATAGTACCCTAGATGCTGTTTCCCGGCACATAACAGACCCTGTGCAGAAGGATCATTAATTTTGTCAATACTTGAGATCTCATAATTAGTCTTGAAATGGAACTTTGTCGTAGACTTTTTGCTCTCATGTTTTTTGGGCTTGGTCTGAAAATGCGTAGCTGTCGCTGGGGCATGTTTGTGATACTGGGAATGCAGACCCATCCTCCTCCTTCCTCCTCCCAAAAACTTTTCTTCATAAGAAGAACCATAGGAGTTCGAAGGTGGCCTGTTAAACAAATTCCCTGTCTCGTACATCCCATACCCCTGCGTAGACCCATACGAATACTTAGCTGTCAGTTTTGGCCTAGTAGCCGGATCCAGCATATAAAGATGCCCTCCACTACCATTATGTGGCGGCAATACCCCACTTTTCACCGAGTTCTTCCCAATAGAAGAACTAGTCCTGCTTAAAACCCTCTCATTGATACCCGAACCAGCAGGTGTCTTGTTAGGTGAAATCATAATCTTTGTATTCTAAGTTTTATTATTATAGTCAGCTCAATTCATCTCAATTCCTTATCGTAAAGGATCTCGTTGTCGTTTTTATCTGATGGTTGCCATTGATTTCACCAATTTTATTTTTTTTTTTTTGCTTTTGCATGCAACTTTTTTTTTTTTTAATTTAATTTTGCAAAAAGAATGCGATGAGCTCCTTAACGGGAGTTACTAAATTTTTGATATTACTTCGAAAACATTACTTCAATTCAGAACAATATCAATTAGATAAGTAAGAGATGGATACAAGCAAAGGATCAGGTGAGGAAGAGTTTGAGCTGGACGGGTTGCAGTCCGTGAATGATCAGAATGGGTTCATCAAGAAGGAAGACAAGCAGAATGACCTCGAGAATGTAGAGCTTCCGTTGGTACGAGAAGTTTATTATAAGGGTGAGGCTATTCAATTATATGAGCTGGATTATGAACAGTTGCCGATGGTGAGGTATCAGGTTGCATTTTGTCTTGTGATGTTCGTTGTTTTCGGGTTTAATGACCAAATTACTGGGTCACTATTGCTAACGCTGATGGATGACTATAATGTGACGCAGATCGAGGTTTCTTCTATCTTTCTGATCCAATTGTCCGGTTATACTGCTGCTTCATTGCTGAATGAACGGATACATAGGGCAGGTGGTATCAAAGGTGCTATGATGCTGGTCTGTGTGCTTTGTATGGTTCCTCTCACGATCTTAGCTTTGAAACCTCCTAACTTCCCAATATATGCGATGTGCTGTTTCCCACTGGGTCTAGGTATAGGTATCATGGATTCTGCAGCTAATGTACTCATGGGTAACCTAACGAAACATAAAAACGAATGGATGGGTATCCTGCACTCACTTTACGGTGCTGCAGCAATGGTAACACCACCTATTGTCTCATATTTTATCACATGGGGCCACTGGTCTTACTTCTTTTTAATTCCTTTGGTATGTGCGACCACCAGTTTAGTCCTAATCTTCCCTGCTTTTAAATACGAGACAAAGGCTAAATATAACTATCTGTCGACTCTTGACCATGACGGGAATGAAAGTAGCTCCGATGTAGACGAGACTCACATCTTCCAAATCCTACGAAACCCTGTGGTGGCATTGTACTCGCTGTATATGTTCCTATACTTAGGTGCAGAGATTACCACGGGCTCCTGGTTCCTCACTTACTTGCTTAAGACTAAATCCGACAATAGGATTTCCATGTCCTACGTTGCATCCTCGTTCTGGGCTGGTATTACGCTAGGTCGTCTATGCTTGGGTTTCGTAACCAATCGTTTGTTTTCCAGTGAATACAAGGCCAGTAATGCGTATAGTTGGGTCGCAGTGGTATTCTACTCCCTATTTGTTGCCATCGGGCTTCTAGAATACGACTCTTTCTTTTATTACATGTGCCTATGGTTCTCATTGTTCTTTGGTGGATTCTTTATCGGTCCGTTGTTCCCTAACGCAAGTATTGTAGCACTACAGAACCTACCTCAAAAGTTACACATCAGTGGTATGGGTACTGCTGTTGCCATAGGTGGATGCGGTGGTGCCGCATTGCCTTACATTTCTGGTATCATCATCCATAATGTCGGTGAAGGTATTATCCCAACATTGTGTTGGGCCATGGTTGTGGCATTTACCTTTATCTGGTACATGTACCCAAAGTTCATCCCAGCATTGCGTTAAATATACATTCACATATATACAGTAACAATATAATATGATATTGAATTCAATAATATATATTGCACGTGATGAGCTCGTATCAAAATTTATATTAATTTTTTTCAAATTACGTCATGTCATCGCAAGATTTTTTTTTTTTTTTTTTTTTTTTTAATCCTTGTTACATACAATAGTAGGTGATGTTAGCATTGTTAGTGTCTCCTGCTTCAAGTGTTAGGACATCAGTATAACAACCTTGCAAGCTATGAAAGTTGACAGCTATGAAGCTCCCGGTGAGGAGGATTATGAGTTACATACAGTGAAGACAGCATCTCATGACCATCATGATGATGATAGCGAAACCTTGATGACTAAGACTGAATTACGCTCTGATATGTATGATGTGACTTGGAATGGACACACTATTCGCATCTATGATGCCAACTACAAGAAATATGGAATGGTAGGATGGCAGATAGCATTTAGTTTGATAATTTTTGGGATATTTGGGCTTAATGACCAGGCTACTGGTGTATTGATGCCAACACTATTGGAACACTACGATATATCTATGGTCTTTGCCTCGACCATTTTCTTGGTTCAACTCGTTGGGTATCTATTTGCCTCAGCTTTGAATGAAAGAGTACATCGCTGGTTCGGTGTCCGTGGTGCAATGCTGGCCGTTTGCATCCTATGTTTTATACCATACGGTGTCTTATCGATGGCTCCACCAAGCTTCACCGTTTATCTCTTATGCATGTTTCCAATAGGTCTAGGCCTAGGTATTGCAGACTCTGGTGCCAATGTCTTGATAGGTAATTTGACCGTGAACAGAAATGAATGGATGGGTATATTACATGCGATTTACGGTGGTACTTCCATGATTACTCCACCAATTGCGTCATATTTTATCAAATGGGGACACTGGTCTCTGTTTTTCTTAATTCCAACAATAGCTGCACTGATCAATATACTAATTGTCCCAAAAGCATTCCCATATGAAACGGCTATGAAGTACAAATATCTGGCTACTATTGGCCACGAAGATGATGAAAATTTGAAGGATATTGATGAAACAAACATATTCCATGTGCTAAGAAATCCAGTCGTTGCACTATACGCAATCTATATGTTCCTTTTGCTAGGTGGTGAGATTACTACTGGATCTTGGGTGTTCACATACTTATTAAAAACAAAATCTAGCGATACCATTGCTATGTCCTATGTATCATCATCTTTCTGGACTGGTATAACTGTTGGAAGGTTGTGTCTTGGGTTTGTCACCCATAGACTGTTCAAAAACGAATACACCGCTAGTAACGTTTACAGTTGGTTGTCCGTTCTACTATACGCTATTTTCGTTATTCTGGGCTTCTCTTTTTTCGATAATGTATTTTATTACATCTTGATATACATCACTCTATTTTTTGCCGGTTTCTTTATTGGGCCTCTATCACCAAATTCCAGTATTGTGGCCATGCAAAATCTACCGCAAAAGCTCCATATTAGTGGCGTTGGTCTAGCTGTGGCAATTGGTGGATGTGGTGGTGCCGCACTACCATACATCTCTGGTATTATCATCAACAATGCAGGTGAGAATATTATCCCTACATTGTTATGTATTATGGTCTTTGCTTTCAGCTTGGTATGGTGGATATATCCAAGATACATCCCAAGCCTACGACAATAAAATTTTACAACTATAATTTCACTATGAAACCACTCTGCATATTTATAAATTCTTTATACACCAATGTAAAATATAAAAATTCATAATATTATTTTTAACGTTAAAAAAAATAAATAAATAATTGAAATAAATAAATAATAACAAATAATTAAAATATGTATGTTCTCATAAAGTCATAAAAGTTAGGGGAAATCGTAGTTCTATAAGTAGAATATGTTCATTAATACATTATTGCCAATTCCAACTTATTTTCCAACATCAAAAGGAAAAAAAAATATATGATGTTAACAAAATAGTTAGAATGAAAGCTCTTTGAATTTTTTTGAATATGAAGAAAGTTCAGAAAAGTAGTCCTTGTTTACAATTTTTTTAAGCATTGTTGTATGTCTTTGTCTGTTTGATTGGTCCCATAATGATAATTTATTAGGAACAAATGATACAGCTAGGAGTGCAGATTTTTGTGCGATCTGTGGCAGACCCTTAACACTATCATCAAAAAATTGCCTTACTCTGTCAATATATGCGTAACCATACAAAGAACAATAGTTAAGAACAAAGTTATCAATAACATTTATAGTATTTTTGACGATTGGCGATTGGGGTACATTGTTGCATACATTAGATTTGTTTTGATCTTTTGAAGAAACCAAACCTGCGTTAATGACATTGTAATAATACAATGTTGGTTTACCCTCAGTTGTTATGTTTGATTCCAAAATAGAATCAAACTCCTCATGTGTGAACGGCACAAACTGAGAGTAGTAATATTTCAATCTCTTCGAGAAATCCTGTACGGCAACTTCATATGGTTTATCAAAGTAATCTTCGTTGAAGGTTTTGTTATGGATATTGTACCTGATAAAATCCTGTTCTTTACAAGTCACTTGGAACACGATTGGAATCAGGTTGAAACGCGAGTCTTTCTTGTTGTTATAGCTGTAAATTTCTTTAAACACGAAACTTCTACGCTCAACGGTAGAGTTCGTGGCATCGAATATCGCGAAATCACAGATATCCTCATCTAGCTCTTTAATCAGGTTGTTAAGAGTGATTCTGGCGTAGACCTCTTTACGATCAGCATTTGCAGGGTTGAACAGGTCCTGTGAAGGATCAGTGGCCAGCTCCAGGGACTTCTTCTGGCACAACATCCTCCTGATCTTACCTGCATTATACACGGTAGACCTCAGATGCGCAGTGCTAGAATCAGTCTTCAAAGACTGGATCATATGCGACGATATAGTAGACTTACCAGACGCCGGCAAACCCACCAAAATAACAATAAACTTGTCACGGGAGCGCTCTTCCATCTCCTTCTCCTGAATAGACTTACGCAACGAAGCCAGAGACAAAAAGGAGGAGTTCATGTCGGTTTCGTGCTCAATCGGCACAGGCAGCACATCAAACGACGACGTAGTCGCCACAGGTTTCATAGAAAACAACGAATTAGTAGAGTTCTCATTAGACGACATCATTCTTTTATCACTTGTTTTTTGTTAGTGAGCCCTTCTTGCCTTGATTGAATTTGTTAAATTTTTTTTTTTTTTAATTGGAACAATGGTGTTATATATGACTAGCTTGAAAAAAAAAAAATTTTTTTTCCTGCTTCACTAATGACGTAAATCTAGTGATCGACTTCCATGCACCTACCGTGTCCTTCTTTTTTTTCCTTTTTCTCTTGATTTACACAGAATTATCCGTAGACCACTAGTTGTTCCGCTCACTGACAACCCGGAAAAATCTCGAAGAAAACATAATTTTTCCGTGAGAAGAAATTTTTTTTATCTCTGATCCAACCCCCACCTTCCCTTTTAGGTATACAGAAGAGCTCTGTTGCATTATCTCGAGAAAATTACGTGATAAAAAACCAAAAGTCTCCAATAAAACGCCCCGTGCGGTGTATTCTACCCCCTCACTATCATTTTTTTTACTTCTTGACAACCAACCCTTTGTAGTTCCCTGCCAGCCTCCCCCCCCCTCCCTTCCTCCTGCTCCGGCCTAATGTGACGTTTACGTTCCCCGCGATACGTATGATATTCATTTGCTTCTCGATATAAACGGTTAGCGTGCTTTTTACATGTTCCTTACTTCACTTGCCTCTTTCTGTTTTTGAATGGAAAAGAAAGAGAATCATGTGATGAGATCGTGAACATGGATTATATACGTAAAGAACGATATGGTCAGTGTGAACTGAAATAAAAAAACTGCAATTCTGGTTCCATTGGAAAAAAAAACAGTGATTTTCCCAGTGAAATGTCCGTACAGATTTGCATAATTTTAGCGTTTCTAAGGGGGGACCCTTGGTTTTTTTTTAAAAAAAGTGGTTTTGCCATAAAAACATTGAATATTTTTTGATTGTCTTATCTATGTATTTGGTATACTTATATATTATAGTTCTTAACAGTGTAACAATTTTATATCATTTCATGTAAGTCCATTACTCTCTGAGTCCCGCAGGAGTGCTTGTACTTCTTTCAGTTTCTCTTTGACTTGCTCGCAGACCTGGTCGATATGTGCTACCTCTTTCTTCTTGTATTCGAGTTGCTCTTCCAGGAGCATGATCAGGGACTCTCGGGACTGGTGGGGTCTGTACTCGTTTAACAGGTGGTGGATATTCACCAGTATGGTCCTGATATGCTCTACTTTCTGTTCGTGCAGCTCCGGGTTTATACTTAGCACCCCAACCAATTCGACGAAGTTCAACAACAAAGAGTAAGACAGCTTTCGCAGCTCCTGGATCTTGAACTGGTAGTTCGTAACTTGCCCACTGTCCTCGTTATCCCTGGCCTTATTGTACAATTGCGTTATTCCCATGGTCTCCAGGTCCGGCAGGTGGTCCTTCACTTCCCATACGCTACCAAATGCCCTGTAGTTGCCCGAAGAAGGCATAGGTGGCGGTATAAGGAAGTCCAGTTCGTTCTCTTCTTTATCTTCTGCACCTTGTGTCATGCTCTTCTTGTACTCTTCCACACGGTCCATGTTTTCCTTTGTGAAGAACTTGATGTACGGAGGTGGTGGTGGATATAGCGACGATACATCGTTCGCATTGGGGTCTACACTGGTGGCTCTGCTCATTTGTGATGTATGCTGTTTATCTTGAAGTGTTAATTGTAGGCGTATCTTATGTTTAAACCTTATGAAATCAGGTGTTCGATAACAGCTTAGGTTCAGTTTTCCCAATTTTTTTTTTTATTTTTTTATTTTTTTTAAGAGAAGCTTTTTGAGAAAGGTTAAAGAAGAAAACAAGAACACACACAGACAACAATCAGAACAAACTGCAAGCAGCTACAAAAACCAAAGATGGATAAGATGGACGTTGACTTTGAGGAGCAAGTGGATACTAAGAAGAAGTTTCAGATCAAGAAGTGGACCGCTGTGGCGTTTTGGTCCTGGGACATCGCCGTGGATAACTGTGCTATCTGCAGAAACCATATCATGGAGCCATGTATTGAATGTCAACCAAAGGCCATGACTGATACAGATAACGAATGTGTCGCTGCATGGGGTACCTGTAACCATGCTTTCCATCTGCACTGTATTAACAAGTGGATCAAAACAAGAGATGCGTGCCCACTGGATAACCAGCCTTGGCACCTTGCTAGATGCGGAAGGTGAATTACCTTTCTCTCTCTCCCTTTTTTACAAAAATGCATATTTCAATTCACACTCTCTTAAGATTTACTTTTATCTGAACTCACTTGGCGCTCTCCCCTCTCTGTATAATAATAATTTCCAAATATAATAGATATCGATTTCTTTTTTTTTCCTTTTTGATTTGTCTTTCTAATTCGTTATTATGATCTATAAAATAGTGTCTATTTAATTATCAAAATGTTACTTTATAATTGTTGTCTTAGTTCAAGTAGTTTCTCCCAGCCATCGGAATCATCCCACCTACCTTTACCTCTACTCATTAATGCCTTGATGGATGATCTACACTTGTACTTCCAGTCTTTGCAGACAAGACTTCCGTCACCATGCTTACCTTCCATTTCACCGAGGGATTCATAGGCAGCAACAAGGTCCTCACAACCCTCAACAACGCTGTTCCATACGTTTTCGTCAACTTCTAGGTCTGGGTTGTGAGAAATGGCACGATAGGCCTTTTCGTGACATTCCAAAGCAGCCCATGGCCTCTTTCTCCATAACTCAACACGGGCTACTAATTTCCAACATCTAGCATCTGTTGTGATAACACTTGGTAAGGTGTCACAGATAAAGTTCATGCACGATCTTTGGAAATATGTAAATTTCAACTCACCATCGTCCGTCAGCTTTGGATAGTCAGATGTGACTAATAACTCGACCAATTTTTCGACCACTGGAAGGTCAATAGACTGTTCACCACTTTTATCCTTTTTAATCTCCACTAGTTGTTTACAAGCTTTCAAAACATCGTCCCATTCATCTAGCTTGACGGAAACCAATAAGAAATTTTCCCAAATTCTCCAATTCTTTTGAGAATCAGAACCAATGGCTTGTTTCAAACAACTGTAAGCTTCCTTTAATTTGCCTTCTTGAATATAAGCAGCACTTAAATTGGACCATGAAGCAGCATGGTTTGGATCAAGAACGGTACATCTAGTGAAAGCTTCTGCAGCAATGTTTAGTTGATTGCATTCAAGAGCAATGCAACCATAGAAATACCAAGTGTTGAAATTTAGTGTGTACTTTCTTAAAGAATCATTTAAATGTTTTAATGCTAATGCTGGATCTGGAGTAACATTAGAATCCTTTGGAGGGCGATAGTAATATCTCGCTAGAGAGTTCTTAGCATTGACATATTTACCGATTTCCCAACTCTTTTCCCATAGAGATGGATCCTGTCTAACATCACCCAATAAAGAGTATGCTCTTGCGTCATTAGGATGGGTTTCTATTCTCTTGACAAGTATACTCTCAGCAGTCTTTTCTTCACCTACAGCAGCGTAACATAGAGCGGCTTGGCAGCTCATTTGCAATCTTTCATAAATTTCCACGGCGGATTTCAGAATACCTAGAGACATAAACTTTTCTGCCAGAGTTGCATCCAATTCCCATCTTGGAATAAATGGAAGCTGGTGGATATATTTTAATCTTGGCATTGAAGATTCTGGATCAGTTGATTGCGGTAATAGTCTAGTTTGGATTTTCAAACCCAACTCTTCAACAAGAGATTGCATTTGCAAAATACCTCTCTCTATAGTCTTGGCTTTTGTAGTCTCAATTATAGACCTTTCCCACAATGAACGAGAAAAGATAGTCCAGTTTTTACCACCATCTTGATAGATAATTCTAGAGACCAGCGCACCTAGTTCTTCTTCTACAAGTGGATCTTTTGCAGGAGAAGTTTGTCTAATTGTGTATAGTCTTAATAATAATTGAATATTGTCATAATTTGCTAGTTCTGGTTGAGCGTTTGGATCTATTTCCTGCAACTCCAATAGGATATTTTCTTGCCTAATAGCCAACGGCAATATTTTGTCTTCGATAAATCCATTTTCATCAAGTTTCTGTCTCTTGACAATTTGCTCATCTAGAGGTTCATTTGCGATGGCTTCAAATGTTGGCCTTTCCAAGAGAACATCTGAGTTAAGAGCCAAACTTTCTGGAGAGATTTCTGGTTCAGAATCCTTGGAATCATTGAAGAATTGAGATTTCGCAAGAATAATTAAACCGGACACAGCTTTTTGTTGAAACTTGGTTCTCTTGGCTCTTGCACCTGTCAGCACAAACTCAAATCCTGTCAATTTCTTTACCTTGGTTAAAGAAGGTAATGCACGATGTTCCGTATTGATTGTCAGGGAGCATTTAACATTCTCAAGATAGTAAATTGTGTATAAACTCTTCTTTAGGCTATCTTCCGCTAAGGTTTCAATTGCATTTGTGATACTCTTTGCTAAGTTAATACTTTCCAAGATGGAAGAAGCCACAACTGGCTCTGCACCGTATAGTTCTGGCAGAACGGAAATTTGTGTTAATAAAGCTCTGGCCCTCCACCATTGAGCAATACTCTGGAAGGCGTCGTTGTTTTCCTGAATTTCTATAACCAAGGAGCTTTCATCCTCAACATCTCTACCAATTAAAGTTGGTTGGTTTGTTAGTTTCTCCAGGACCAGAAGAGAAAGAACTAGATACGTTGGATCATCCATTAGTTCATATGCGATTTGGCCCGCACTAGAGAGCAGACCAGTCAACACTGGTTGTAATTGTTCATCAGTCTTACCGTTAAATAGCACAGAAAAAATATCTAGTGGAGCCTTTGGACCAGTATAATTGTTTTGTATAAAAGTTTGCAATGACGCGATGGCAAATAACAAAGCAATGCGTTGATCAGCTATTAATGTACCATCAATGTACTGATTGATTGCTGAAAGAGTACTGGATTGGTCAATTTCTTCTGGCAAAGCAATAACTCCAATTTGTTGCACCACATCTTGAACAACAAGATAGGAATCACCACTCAAAATCTGTTTGGAATATTTAACAATTTTAGAATCATATTCGTTTTCAGGCTTCAACTCATCTAAAACCTGGGGATTTGAAGCCAACAGTAAGTGGCAATGCACAAGGGTATCCATATTATATCTCTGCTAACCTTGGTTTATAGTAATAACTCTTGAATATGGTAAAATTATATGAATTGCTTACCTTTTAAGTTTTCGATGCTCATCGATTTTTTTTTTTTTCACATCGCTTTGAAAAAAAAATTTTCAGCAGATAGCGTTAAGACTTTCGTTCCTGCATGTGATGATGCTGGAAATTTAAATAATTTGGTATTGCTGCTTTCAATAATAGATAAATATTTTAGAATAGCTCATATTTCTATATTTCCTCTATTATAATTTATATAGTAGAGATATCGTTCTTATTGCTTTTCCCTAACACACAATCTATTTAATAAAATTCTTAGTAAAACAGCCAATGAAAATTAAGAAGAATTTCTGGCTTTCATTAATGTATGTTGGCAATATTTGACGTATTAATATTCAAAAGTATATGCTGTAATATTTAATTAGCTTTTTGTCATCAATTTCTTGTTTGTATTTCGTCCATCTATTTTTGTGTCATTGGTTATCTCAATATAATATTCAAAAAAGATAAAAATATATATATATATATAACAATGCATTAGCTTTACAATGAGAACAATACAATGTGAGAAATATTTAATTCTTGAAGCCAATAAAGTTTAAATACAATTGTAAAATAAAATGCCGTTAAAGTATCTGTTGTTAGGTGCAATTTTAATCAATCAAATACGAGGGTATGTAAACCCAGTCACGATTCGTGATAAGCATTTTATAGACAGTGTTACTGGTGAGCCCTTTTTTATTAAGGGGGTGGATTATCAGCCAGGAGGTGCTGCTGAGATCAATGGGACCAATGATCCGCTATCTGATCCGGACAAATGTGCAAGAGACATCGCCCTATTTAAGGACTTGGGGATTAACACTATTAGAATATATAGTGTTAACCCCGAGTTAAACCATGATAAGTGTATGACAATGTTAGCCTCTGCGGGGATATACCTTATTCTGGATGTGAACACGCCATTACAAAACCAGCATTTGAACAGGTACGAGCCGTGGACCACGTACAACCCGTACTACTTGGAACATGTATTCAAAGTAGTGTCCAAATTTTCAGGTTATGATAACACACTGGCTTTTTTTGCTGGTAATGAAATTATAAACGATGAGAAATCGGCGGTACATTCACCTATATACGTTAAAAAACTAGTTGGTGATATAAAACAATATATTGCCGAGACAGGTATTAGACCAGTACCGGTAGGTTACTCTGCTGCTGATGACTTGAGTTATAGAGTGTCTCTGTCCAAATATCTAGAGTGTGATTCAGGAAACAAATACGACTCGGTTGATTTCTACGGTGTCAATTCGTACCAATGGTGTGGAGAGCAAACAATCGAGACATCAGGGTACGAAAAGCTAATAGCTGCCTATAGGGACTACAGCAAGCCGGTGATACTATCTGAATTTGGCTGCAATAAAGTGCTGCCCCGCCAGTTTGGAGAGGTTGATGCCATATATTCGAAGGACATGTACACTGTGTTTAGCGGTGGCCTCGTATACGAATACAGCCAGGAACCAAACAACTACGGTCTAGTCAAGATCCAAGCTGACAACTCGGTGCAGATACTACCTGATTTTCATGCTTTGAAACGTAGGTACAAGGCCACTAGGTTACCTACCTCAAAGGAGCTATTCAATACTGACTACCCGAGTATCCAGGGCACAATTTCATGTGCACGTGAGTACAAAAACCTGGAGATAAGTGGTAAAGTAGCGGATACCATTGCGCAGCCAATAATCAAGCAAGGTGTCAGTATCCGTGCTGGACGTTATGTTCCTGACTTGAAACCCAGTGACTTCGAATCACCCTATAGGATCGTCGATGTGGATGGTTTACCCTGGGTCGCACCTGACACAGAGGTAAAACACCCGTCACCTCGCAAGAACGACGGTACCCAAATAGATGTTAGTAGTGTGATGTTGGTAATATTAACATTACTACAGATTTTCACTCCATAAAATGGTGTTATAAATTATATATAGGAAAAAAAATCAAATACAATTTTGTATAGAGAAAATACAATCATGTATAGAGAAAATACAATCATAAAAGTAAATGGAGGATATTGTAAAGCTGGCAATCTACAGGTCAGAGATGGCCAAGCTCGCCAGGGCCCGTTGCATAGCCACCAGGCAAATAAACCAAATATATAGAGATATACACAACACAGCCGAGGAACGACTGGCATCCACGGTGTCCCGAGGCCTATACTTCTCACTCCCCAAGTACTGCCCTGCACCGCCAACATCTTCCTCCTCCATTCCAAATTACTCACTCACAGGTTCAGAAGATGATACAACATAAGCTTAAGAACGGGAAGATAAAAAAAAAAGGAGGGGGATACATACAAATATATAAAATAAAAAAATAATCAGCACAATATATAAAAGTCGTATGACTAATAGATATATTGCTTATTGAATATATTAAATAATGATGTCACACGCATTATCTCCTTCTACGAACATTTTTCAAATTTATTTTTGCTGCAGGGCATCGGCTGACTCGGGCGGCTTTGCCAGGGCCATCGCAAAAAAATTTAAAAAAATTTTCAATTTTGCTGTAAAATATAAAAAGAGGAGGGATATTATTCACTTTTGGGAAGTACAAAGTAATCCTCCCCCCAATGGAAACAAGATATGATTACTTGCTAATTTGATTATCTGTCTCTTCTTTTTTTTTGATTGAAAGAAGGAAAAGGATTTTTTATTTGAGAAAAGACAGTGAGGGATTTATTTAAATGACACAAGGAACTGTGAGAAAAGAATAAGAAATAAGAACACAAGCAAAAAGAAACTACAAAATGTCGTCTTCTGAATCTGAGAGCTCTTCTCACTCGCCAGCATGTTCTGTTGCTGGTTCTATGGTTTCTATGAATACGGAGGACCACAATGAACTATATGATCACAGACAGCATATTACTATGCCCAGGCAAGCGGGTGCTGGAGCTGGGAATGCGAGGCAAGACTTCTTTGATGACAGGGCCAACGAGGATTTTGGGTTTATGATTATTGAGAACATGGATTCTGATTGTGAGCCGCTAGGCAGGGAGCACCATCACTTACGGATGAGTGCTATGCAGAACTCTAACGCTAGGCCATCGAGGGTGGCACACACTATGTCACACCAAAACACTCTGGAACGGACCAACACGAAGGAGAAAGAGAAGGATAAAAAAGGGTCAGGCTCTGTGGTGCAAAATGCGAGCAATGCTAATACGGATATTAGGAAGAGCTTGACTGCGACATCGAGTTCCCCACCAAGTAAGACGAGGAGACAGTCTAACACTTGGTCGCTAACGGATAAAAAAGCGATCAAGGGGCAGAAATCCAGAGCTAACTCTATCAGCTCTGCTGTGTCGTCAGGGCACAGGGTTAATCTACCAGCAGTAGCAAAGATAGTGTCTCAGAAGTCTGCGGATGAGGATAATAATAATGTCAAGCGAAAGATGACATCTGCTACTAGGGCGTCTTTTAGTAGTGACAACTCGCAGGCCTCTAGAGAATCGCAGGAAACAGAGGAAGACGTGTGTTTCCCAATGCCACCACAACTGCACAGCCGTGTTAATGGTATTGACTTCGACGAACTACAAGAATTTGCCGAACAGGTGAATGAACAAAAGAAAGTGTATGAACTTACTTTAAAATCAAATACGGGCAGCAATGTCGTAGCAGTTAACTCTGGATCAAGTTCATCTATTGCCACATCAGAAGCAGCTTTGAAGTATACACCAAGGCATGCTAGAGAGGAAAATCTGGCAAAAGCGGAATCAAATGAAGAAAAACATGTTTCCGACCCAGAATCCTCGGTTCCGCCACCAGGTATCTCGTTCGGAAATAACAAGATTGAAGGTGAAGATGACGCATATCCTTACAAACCACAGCAATACACACAGACACCTGAAAATCAATACTATGGTGATGGTAATTTTAAGGCTCCAGATAGATTCTCATTTTTCTGTTCTGATCTTGAAGAAACCGTTCATGCCACTGATATTGGGTCTTTAGTTAACCCAGGACAAACTTTCTTTGATCTATTCAGAGGCGGTGAACCAACTTGGTGGCTCGACTGTAGTTGCCCAACGGATGATGAGATGAGATGTATTGCTAAAGCATTTGGTATCCATCCTTTGACCGCAGAAGATATTAGAATGCAAGAAACTCGTGAAAAGGTCGAACTTTTCAAGTCATACTACTTCGTTTGTTTCCATACTTTTGAAAATGATAATGAATCTGAAGAGTTTTTGGAACCAATCAATGTGTACGTTGTTGTCTTCAGATCCGGTGTTCTAACTTTCCACTTTGGACCTATTTCGCATTGTGCCAATGTTAGAAGAAGGGTAAGACAATTGCGTGACTATGTTGATGTTAACTCTGATTGGTTATGTTATGCGCTGATCGATGATATTACAGATAGTTTTGCTCCGGTTATTAGATCTATTGAATACGAAGCAGACGCAATTGATGATTCTGTGTTCATGGCCAGAGATTTGGATTTTGCTGTTATGTTGCAAAGAATTGGTGAAAGTAGAAGAAAAACAATGACCTTAATGAGACTATTAAGTGGTAAAGCAGACGTTATCAAAATGTTTGCTAAAAGATGCCAAGATGAAGCCAACGGAATTGGCCCAGCTTTGACATCACAGATTAATATTGCCAATTTAACGTCCAGTTCTGATCCAAATATAAAGTACTTACAGAACATGCATATGAACAGTCAACCAAGAGGTGATATTGCCTTATATCTAGGTGATATCCAGGATCATTTACTTACAATGTATCAGAATTTATCAGCCTACGAGAAGATTTTCTCGAGATCTCACACTAATTATCTTGCTCAATTGCAAGTTGAATCCTTTAATTCGAACAACAAAGTTACCGAGATGTTGAGTAAGGTTACAATGCTGGGTACCGTCCTAGTTCCACTGAATTTGATCACTGGTCTTTTTGGTATGAACGTCAAAGTTCCCGGCCAAGACGCCAGTATTGCTTGGTGGTTTGGTATTCTTGGTGTGATGTTCGCCATAGGTGGAGGTCTTTGGGTGCTAGCCACCTTATGGATCAAACGCATTGTTGTCCCGTCCACACTAAACGAAGCCTCAGAGAGTGGAACAAGATCCATCCTATCAAGTTTCATTCCAAGAAATCCACAATCCGAAGATCGCAGAGTCCCAGGCCAAAGAGGTTTCCCAGGAGGACCTTCCAACCGCTCAGTAGCTAGTCTACCAAGTAGATACAGCAGGTACGATTGATTACCTGAAAAAAATATAAAAAAAAAAAAAAAAAAAAAAAAAAAATACTAAAAATTTTATAAAACATCTTTTTTTTTTTTTTTTGTCACGACTCAATTTTGATTTTTTTTTTTTTTTTTTTTTTTTTTTTTTTTTTTTTTTTTTTTTTTTTTTTTTTTTTTTTTTTTTTTTTTTTTTTTTTTTTTTTTTTTTT